>PVKE010019492.1:0-28405 GCA_004027555.1 Craseonycteris thonglongyai | reverse complement strand
ATGGGTGCAGTTGTTAGTGGTGTTCTCTTCCTCTCCTAACCAAAGGTTTTGGTTCCTCAGCCCTTCCTCAAACGTGTTTCATAAAGTCAGGAAACCCTTTGAATAGAAATGGTGATGGAGTACATTGCCTAATTAACTGTGCTGGTAATTAAATTGCAACAGAAATGGCCTGTATGTACTTAAGTAGGCATTTATTACAGCTTAATAAGGTAACGATTGTATGATAAATACACACCACTTGATTACAAGGAATAGATTCTCTGAGCATTAACAAATGCTGGTGACAAGCTAAAAATATTACAACATTTGTGGACTTTCTCTCATTTACTCCCTCCCATATTTCTTTAGTTTTTTTCATAACAAAAATATTCAAATGGTTATACAAACACAGTGAAATAATGTGGCTGCTTCCTTTTGTCACAGTGCCTCTCCACTGTTAGCTCTGTGATTACGCCTGGGTGGACTCTCACGCCACGGGGAGTGGTACCTTGCGGTAACTCGGAGTTGAAAGAGCCCTTATAAACCAGCTGGCTCCCTGCCTCATGAGGACCAAAGAAGAGGCATGCTTTGCCCAAGGACACACAGACAAGAGGCTCAGGACAAGAACCCAGCCTGTATGATTTCTTGTTATATGTTCTTTCTCCCCACAACATGAATACAGGCTTTGCGAAGCCAGTCTTCTCATATGACCTGGGATACCTTCCCTACCTGCACATTGACCAAAAACAAAAAAAGACCTCTCTGTCTTCCTGGGTAGAAAGGCACATTCTCTGAGACAGGGAGCTGAGGGACTGAAATTCAGACTAAGATGTAAATGACTGATATACAATTCTTTTCAGATAGTGAGTTTTGACACAGCTGGCAGGAGAAACTGACAGCCTTCGGACCAAAGGTAAGCGCCAGCCAACTCCTGCTACAGGATCAGATCGCCAGAGCCAAACATGCACACCTCTTCCTTGCTCCACAGTAGTCAAGTCGGTAGCTTGAAATGAGCCCTGGCGCAGGAGTATTTACACAAGGGGAATCAGCAAATGCTATAAAGTGGGTCTTGCATTTGTTTTTTCTAAGTGGTTTAACAGCAAACCACTAAGTAGGGCTTTATGGGTCTAAAGTGAATGAGTAACAGGAATGAAGCAGAGTGCTGGAGGGTGAGGTTGACAAAGAGCAACAGGGTCCATTTTTTAATTCTATCAAGAATTGTTTCTATCTCAGAATCTTTCTGACCCAAGCCCATGTGTACATTTTTTAATTATAAAGGGACACAGAAAGTAGGCAAATAGGGCTACAGAAGAAAATAGTTTAGAATATTTTCTATTTGATCAATGCTGATTAGTTTATTGGTTGGGTATAAAATGTGGTGCTTGCCAAAAAGCACTGTAGCTTTTTTAAGTTTTATAAAACTGAGGTATGAACTCCAAAAATCATTACTTCAAAAAATGATTAGTAATCACCTATCACTTAATTCACTTAATTAACACTCAATAATTGTCTTATTAGGACAAAGGAAATTTTTTCTGGATGCATGTGTTAGATGACAAGACCCTAAACTTAACTTTTTTTATTTTAAATCAAGCCATTTGGTTCTTCCTCATGCTGAAAGACTGAAGAACAATAGTAACAGCATTATTCCAACCACATGAGTAGGAATTGCAGAATAGGAATCAGAAATTAGAGGGATATTGCATCAAGTGAGAAATCATACGTTTAAAGCTATGACCTACATGCTTTATTATGAACACACATTAAAGCCAAGGAGATTTAGCAACGACTCAGCACTGTTTTTCCTTCATATTTTTTCTGGGTTATTTTTGAAGCTGAGGACCTCAGAGGTTAAAGCAACCTCTCTGCCTCCTGTGGGTCTACGAGATTCACTTCCTGTGACAACACAGCAGAGAACGCGAGCTCTCCCTCATCAGGCCTGGGACGTGCTGACCACGCTAGCTGGTGGACCCTAGGGAGCCAGACCAGGAACTCTAGACCTCTGTGGAAAGCAGGTAGAAGAATGAGTCCACAGGTGAGTTCAGAATCCCCAGAGGATTGGAACGTGCAGCCAGGACAGCGAACTACTGCTCCTGGTCCTTGTCTGTCTCATCGGGTGTTGCTCTCTCTTCCAGGTGAGAGTGTCTCTCATCTGTGCAGAGAACAGCACAGAAGTCCCCCACTCTTTCCTCCCATAGCATGCATATGCTAAGAATAATGCTTTTTATTGTTATACCCTATTATATCTCAGTTATACCTCAAAATTGTTCTGCTAGGCAGGTATTATAATTCTCATTTTATAATATAGATAGTAAAAAAAAAAGAAAAAAAGAAAGAAAGAAAAGAAATAATGTATCTGCCCAAACAAGGACAATACTGAGTAGTAAGACCAGGCTCCCCTCAGGTCTTGTACTTTGATACCTTGAGCACCCCAACCCCACTTGTGAAAAAATGTTGATGCCTAGGCCTCATGCCACAAGATTCCAATTTAATTGCTAGGTCCTTGGCATTCCCATTTTTCTTTTAACACTTCCAAGGGAGAGCCTAATATGCAACCAGTGCTGAGAAACATTGAGCTAAAATGCAGTCAAAACTCCTGGCCATTCCAGCAAGCCCAAGAACAGGTGCTCTGCATCACTAGTCATTAAGAAATCATAGATCGAAACCACAGTGAGATGCCATTTGACACCATTAAGATGGCTACTGTCGAGGGACAAAACAACAAGTGTTGATGAGGATGTGGACATGATAGAAGCCTCATGCGTTATTGGTAGAAATATACAATAGTGGGCATAGACTGGAATTCTCAGGCAAGGTTTACAGAAGCAGCATATCTGAACTAGTCCTTGGACTAGGCCTTAGAATATGGGTAAGGAACTCCTCTGACATATCTGTTTCCCTAGACTGGTCCTCATGCTTTGCCTCCTGCCTAATCGCTCTGTTAGAAAGTGTTCACTTGGGAAGCTGGGATGGCTCAGTGGGTTAAGCACTCGCTTTGCAGCCCTGGGGTCCGAGGATCGAATCCCAGCCCTGGCCCCTGTGGACCCATATGCTGAGCTGGGGTATGCCTCCCATGCAGGAGGCCCCCAGCCCAGTTCCCACCCTGTGCAGCCCCCACCCACCTGTGTGGGATGAAACCATGTTGAAAGCTGATAACGTACAACTATGGAAACTGCTGTGGACCCTCCCCCTTCTCTCTGTCTCTCTGTCAAAACAATAAAAATAAATCTTTAAAAAAGTAATAAATAAAAATTGAAAAAAAGGAAGTGTTCACCGAGGCTCTCCTGGACAGTGGGCTTATTCACTGGATATTACCCACCCGGGGACCACCCCACTGGGGCACCTTTGTGTCATTTCCAAGTTAAAATGAGACCCATCCTACTGCATAAAGCTTCAAGTCATAATACTTCCCGCGGGGCTCCAAGCCACAAAGACATAGAGCTGCAGAGATGAGCTTTCTCTCCTATATGGTGCTCACATGGGGGTAACTCCAAAGCCATAAAATGAGTGAGCTCTGGCTGCAGAGAAGTGAACCCATCCCCAGGATCTGGACCTGAAAGAGGTCTTTGCAGCCTGGTCTAGGGGCAGAAGTGTGATCTCTGGGCCATAGGCCAGCTGTAGGAGCAGCCCAGTGTCAGTCCCTTGTCAGGCAGGTTTTGCTCAGATAGGGGCTTTGAGAACGTCATGACTACGCATTGCAGCAATGTGCTCTGTGTGCTTGGAATCTGCAACGATTCAGGCCAGAGTGCCTTTACCAATGAGGATGTTGGAAATTATTTTCTCTTGTGAATATTCAGGACTTAAAAAGAAAAAAGTCAGGGAAGCCAGAATGGCTCAGTGGGTTAAGCAGTCACTTTGCAGCACTGGGGACTGAGGATCGAATCCTGGCCTCAACCCTTGTGGACCCATGTGCTGAACTGAGGAGCTCCCCCAGTTCAGTTCTCTCTCTGTCTCTGTATCTCTCTCTCTCTCTCTCTCTCTCTCTCTCTCTCTCTCTCTCTCTCTCTCTCTCTGTGTGTCAAAAACAATAAAAAAAAATTCCAAAAAAAAAAGAAGAAGGAAGTCATCTAATTTGGAGTGTTTGAGTGACTGTTTGCATAGATGTTTTGCGGTCTAAGATGTGCTCTCTAGCTAGGACTAGCCCGGGATGCCTACGTAGCAGAGTTGTAAAGCCCGTCAGTCTCTACTCCTCTGGAATTTTGTCTGAGGTTCCTTTACTGCCCTCCATGCTGAGCAGCACATTCAGGAATGCTCTTTAACCTGACAAGAAGCTAAATACACAAATCCATGGCAATCCCATTCCTGAACTCATTCCTTCCCCTTCCGAATGCAAAGCATGTGAGGGTGAAAAACCGCCTACTCCCAAGGCAGTTCTCTGGAGCTTGCTGTCTCAGAACGCTGAGGACTTTCAGCCTAGAAACATCTTCAGGCTGACAAGGGGAGAAAAGACTCACTGAATTCCTAGACCTTTCCTCAAGAGAGGCTATAAAAATTGCACTATAATCCTCAGATGTGACAGAGTGGAATCCAACCACTGCTGGCGTTGAGCCTGCCCCACACCCAGCCTAGCAACTTGGAACAAATCTGAACAACTGCTCTGGGCCTCAGTTTCCCTTCAGACAAAAGAAGGTAATAAAGCTCATCACTTCTCCCCCACTAGACAAGAAATCAGCATGCTGTTAAACAAACGTATCTTACAAAGGTACTTAGGAAAAAGTCTAATGAACTCTGCAAACATAAAACGTTTTCACATTTACAATGCACATATTGCCTTTAACGCAGGCTCTCAGGTGTGGGAAAATGAGGAGTGGTTTGTGGCATTTGGCAACAATTTACACCACAGATAAAAACTCCCACCTTGATATTTTCAAAGCTTGGTTCAGAACAAAAAGTCTCTCCCTCTCTCTCTTTTTTTCCTGAAGCACTAAGAGAAAATGTGCATGATTATCATCTTTTAAAAAATGGGGGGGTGGGGGGAAGAGGGAGGAGAAAAGGAATACAGCTGAACTGACACAGAGAAACTCACCATTTTATTCCGCACAATTGAATTTCATTAATCACGGAAAATCGGAGATAGAAAAGACCTATTAGGTCACCCCATCTATCCCACTGAAAGCATTAAAAGCTTTCAAATGAGACAGAAATCGGAGGTCCTGATTGCTGATGGTCATTAAAGATGTTTTTTGTGAAGAGAAATGTTAACCTTCGTGTCCCCGACAAATTACACTCTGGATTGTGACAGGCTGCCTTGGCCAGAGCAGCCAGGCTCTGGGGTTGGAGGTCACCACCCCTTCGCATGAGTGTCACTGAGTGGCTTCGCCAGTGGCCCCTATGAGGTCACCACCACTTGATGACTGAGAGGGTGCTGGGGAAGAGAAGCAGGGCCGAGTGCCCGGATCTGCCCACAGGAGCGGGGAATGCAGTTTCCCCTCCAACACATCTTCCTTTCATGTCTGCTTTTCATAGGGAGTCTTTCTGCTTTTGCTGGCTCACAGCCTGCTCCACTTGGCTGACACTTTACGGCCTTAAATTCTGGGCAGAACAACGTTGGCTTATGGACAGAGCACCCACTATCTCAGGATGTCCTTGCCCCTTCCCTTAACAAGAAACCCCTCCCCCCATCTTTATTTTAGACCGTTGTCCTTCTCTCAGACCACATGGCTCAGCAGGACCCTACTTGTGAGTCAGCACTCTATCATTGGGTTCATAAGAGTGCCCACATGCCCCAGGCCTGCCAATCACAGTAGCTCAACCCCTTGACTACAATCACTGGCCAGGGATGAGCACATGGCTCAATCCATGCCAATAGGGGTCATTCTCTGGAATTGTATCTAACAAGTCTGAGAGAAAGAATCTCTTTCCTCCAATCTTGCTAAGAAAGTCTGATACAAACTTGAAACTGTAGTGGCCACCCCCACTGCTTGAAAGTAGCTCACCTGATCAGAATGAAGACAACACATGCAGACGCCAAGAGGAAACTGCATGCATCTCACCAGTTCCTGAGGGCAACCACCCTTGTTTTTCCCAATTATGTAAGCTAATAAATTAAGTTTCTTCGTGGAAGCTACTTTGAGCATGGTTTCTCTTCCTGGGAATCCATGGAGTCCTGACTACTAAATGCCCACCAGAGCGCTGCCATTCTATCCTTGTTAAAACATGAGAGTCGTGACTCCTTAGAATGGCAGGTCCCAGGGACAGAAGCCATGCTCTCCCCTTCTCTTCAGTTCCACAGACCAAGTCCCGCCTAGTAGATCATTACTAAGTAGTAGATACTGGATTGTACCCAAGTATCTTTGCCAGTAGGAACTTGCCTTTACTTTTTGATCCCCGTAGGGACTGCTGGTAATTGAGAAGCATCATGAGGCACACCCCAACCTATTGGTTAATGACACCTCAAGAAGGGCAGTCCAATTCCTCCCAGGACAGGCATTCTCCTCTATGGGTACGGCACACGTGGTTGGACTTGCTGAAGTATCTGCCAACCCAGCAGGTCACTCCTGGTGCTGACCTTCCTCCCCTTCTCTGGGACATCTCATGTTGTGGCTTTTCATTCAGGGTCTGCCTTTGTATTTTACGTGGCCTATGTGAATCTGCTCACGTAAACCAAAGACCAAGCCCTTCATTTCCTTCTTGTCAGGTCTTCTTGCTGTTGTGGTTGTCAGTCAGGCCCAATTTGGAGCACTGCCCCTTGGGACCGAGGACAGATTTGATGGGGAAAACTTTTAATACACGCAAAGGGGGCACCTGACCTCAGCACCTCTTCAGACGAACAGCTGAAGGTGACGAGGAAAATGAGTCTCCGTGGCACAAAAGAAATATCTGAAGTTGAGACCTTAAATAAAACCATACAATGTGAGTGACCTCTCCCTCCCGTGTGGCATCAGCCCTTTCTGTACCCCGTCTCTAGTGCCCATTCTCCAAAGTCACCTCTGTTTTGTCTCCTAAGAACTCCCAAAACCTTCATGTGGCCAACCTCAGATGGGCATCAAGACATATCTAAGGAAAGCCAATTTTTATTAATCATACCAGGGGTGAGCTGTATGTTTTTGTTTGTTTTTAATACTGAGTCTAATAATAAAAATAACAACAACAATAATAATAACAGCAACCAAGACTTATAGAACACTTCCAAGTGTTATATAAGGTGCCAGGCACTGTTTTAACTGATTTCCAGAGATGAGCTCAACCTTCACAGGAAACCTTGCAGGGAGAGCAACTATAATCCCCAGTGAGGTGGTGTAATGTGCTCATATCTACACGGCTGATAAATGACAGTGGTAGGATTGGTTTTTTTACCAAGAAAATATCTGTAGTCAACAAAATTAGAAAGTTGCATTACTTTAAACTAGGGATCAATTGGGGTACTGGCAGTTTGGGAATAAGCTGAGTAGGAGAAATGGGAAATAGAAGTTGGAAAGGTAAATCAGAATGGGCAGGTGGTTGGAACCTACCTTGTAGAGGTGAGAGACAAGAGGAAATTTGGACAGGAAATCAAAGATGGAGAAATCTGGATGCCCACAGCACCCAGCAAGTCGACTGCAGGGGAGCAGTCAGCAGGCACTGCCCAGGGGAGTAGCACAAGTGTCTGGGGCTCCTCGTGGGGACAGTGGCCCCACACTGACCCCAGACAGCCTGTGGAGAATGACCCCAGGGAGAAATAGACACCCTTAGCAGGGACTCGGGTTCTTCTGACTGGGACTTTTTTCTACAGAAAAATATAATCTGAGTTTCAAACAATAATACAATGGTTAGCATGTGGAGGATCAATATATTATAATAATTATTTTGATAATTTTAATTATCCTTAGTAAAACAGATTTATAATTGCCTTACTACATTAAAATTAAATGGTTGTAACTATAATTGTTATATATAATTTTGAATGCATACTGTAAATGAAAACAATCCTATTATAATAAGAAACACATGATTCAGTTAACAATTGCACATGTCAGATATTTGAATCTAGGGGTTTCTTTTGGTTTTTGTGTTTTGTTTGTTTTTTGATCAGATTAGGTTTTATTTATTTATTTTATTAATTGTTAAATTTATTGGGGTGACATTGGTTGGAAAAATTACATAGGTTCTACATGTACAATTCTGCATTACATCATCTATGTAGTGTATTACGTGCTCACCACCCAGAGTCAGTTCTCTTTCTATCACCATATATTTGATGCCCCCTCCCGACTCCCCCATGTCCCCCTTCTCCCCCATCCACCTCCCCCCTTACCCTCAGGTAACCACTAAACTATTGACTGTGTTCATGACTTTTCATTTCTTTGTTACTTTCAGTTTTATAATCCACCTATGAGTTAAGTCATATGGCTCTCGATTTTTTTTTAGTCTCACTTATTTCACTTTTAATGGGGGCTTCTTTTGCCTCCTGGCTGATTCTAAGGTTTCTCAGGCAGAGGTCTATTCTGTAAGACTGTGTACCTCATCACCAAGTCAGGACACATGTCCCCTGCCTGGGTGACCAGTGAGCTGACTGTCAGCAAGAAATGATCCCCTGCTCCTTGATGAGTCAGCATTAGCAGAAGAAAGCCTTCTTCGCCTTTAAAAGCAATTTTATTAAGTTATAATTTACCTATAATAAAACATACCCATTTTGAGTGCCAAAATTGATGAGTTTTGAAAAAATCATATATTCATTTAATCATCATCACAATGCCTGACTATTGTATTGAATATAAACAGATGCAAACATGTGCAGTACAGACAATGAAGTTTCCTAATGACAAGCAATGTAATAAAAAAAATTCAACCCAATCAACGCAGATTTGTTGATAATGGATCCAAAAATACCCAATATAATGCCCGGCACATTAGGCTTGATGATAATTTTACATAAAAGTGAAAAAGCTTCTATATGACAAACAATATGTTCAACTCTGTAAGTGCTATGCCACAAAATAACGATGTAAACTGAATTAGTAGGTAGAAAGGGACACAAACACAAAGAGAAGAACACATTAGTTTGGAAACTAAGAGAAAGAAATGAGGAAATCCAAGGATAGAAACTTGAAAATCACTCATGGTGGCATTTGAGCTGAGGCTGGATAAATGAATGAGCTCTGGAAGGTATAATACAGGAGTTATTAATGGTAAGAACAGTTCTCCAAAAGAACAGTTCCAGCATAAGTACAGAATCCTGAAAGCATAGTATAAAATCATAAAAAACTGATTGAAAAATAATAGACATAAAAAAATAGTTAAGGTAAGTTACTATATAACTGGGAAGTCCCCCTACCCAAAAGGTCTTGCCTAGCTCTCTGACTACAAATATGCCACCAGAAGCCAATGCATTCATTTGTCCACAGAATTTACTTCTTATTAAAGTACAAATATACACATGGAGTTGTGCTATATAATGCTCTCTAGGCATTTGTTCCTAAATAAAACTGGAAAGAGGTTTTGAAGAAGACAAGAAGAGTGAGTTACCAAATGTCTAAGAAGAGAGAGGAATGGATCCAAGATGGATCTAGGAGCCTTAAAGGCATCCACTGATGTGAGAGTCTTCTTTCTTCAGTTAATCCTGAGTCCATTTGCTGGAATGAGCCGAGTATGGGATAGGACTACTTACAGCTACCATTTATCAATCAATTAAAAAGGTTTTGCTCAGACAATATGCCGTGTGATTTCTCTCTATCACTGGCTGAAACCTACTTCAGCGTGATGGCTTTCTGCCAGAACCCTCATCACCTGAATCCAAGAGGTTAAGGCTTGGCTGCCATGACCAATGTGGCTACAAAAGAGACCCAAATTGTTGAATACGGTGGGACAGATTAAATGTCTATCCGGCCTCATGCATTTGATTCTCTTAGTACTCGGGAAAAATCTGAACCCTGTGGTGAAGGTTGTTTGGGGAGCCAAGGACACCTTCTGCCAAAGACCAAGAGTGAAATGTACCATTAGGATCTAACAGTTGAGAGCAGCTGTTTTCTGCGACTATGTTTCCCACAAGACGAAAAAGCAGGCTGCTTCTCTCAGAGGTACTGATGCAAACAGGGCAAAAGGGCAATGCACGGTGCAGGCAGCAAGCTGACTCTGGAATCCCAGGTCCACTTAAGATCTTTCAGACATTCTCAGAGCCTGAAGCACCTTGAAAACCCTTCGCCTTTAGTCACAAACTCTAAACATTTCTACTCTTCTTGAGTCTTCAACTCCAAGTTTGACTCTATCACTCTAAGAAGACTGAGAATATTCTAAACAAATAAGTTAAAAATATATTTATTTCCCATCCAATGTGTGTTAGCACTCTGCTCTTAAGTAACTGACATCTTGATTGGAAAAACAAGACACCCAGTAATGAAAGCATAGCCCATGAGGAATGGACACATCCAAGACCCAAGAAATTCCAAGTTAGATGATATTACACAGAGTGGAAAATTATTTTTTTAATGATTTATTATGGAGAGAATTGAATTTAAGACTTCTCATTCCTTTTATATTAAGTAGAAATTTAATTTTTATATCCAACTCAGATATCCCAGCCTTTAATTTTCATTCACATGGCCCTCTACAGACATAGAAAACAGCTCATTACCAACCATTCATTAAGTTCATTGATTCCTAGAAGTAAACTTTCCTTTAGAAAAAAGACAGAAGGAGGTGGACACATAATGCGATGCATGGGTGATGTGATGTGGAGTTGTACTTCTGGAAACTACCAAATTGTTACCAACTAATGTCACCCCATTAAATTTAACAATAAAATATAATTTAAAAAAAGAAAAAAGACAGAAACACCCTTTTCAAATTTTCAAATGCCCCCTCCCTAACCCCTTCCCTCTTTTCTTTCTTTTCCTTTTTTTTTAACTCCTTTTTGTCATTTTAAGCTCTAAATGTAGATTACTTTAATGTTCTGGCTTTGGTCCTCTCTATACTCTTTTCTTTCCTAGAACCCTCAACCACTCTGGAAGTGTTAGAATGATAGAAGATCCTACAATTCTATGGATAGTATACGAGACCATATTGTGTTCCAAACACCAAACTGAGACCAAGACATAATAACTGACTTTGTAAGATAATATCACAACTTAGTTTTGTAACTAGTAATAAAATCTCTGTCCATAATAGCAAAATTCAAGTGAGAAAAATGACACACATAGCTTTCCACTGTTTTCACTGAATTGGTTGATGAGACATTTTAAGATTATGTAGATAGAATCTCAATGCTCTAGCCTTGTGCTATTGTAAACAAGTTTAGGTTAATGTAATGATTGGATGTTCAAAGATGAATATCTGCCTTTTGGTAAAACATACATATTTCTCCTTTGGTCTTCTAAGATCAGCACTCCTAAGGATAAACATTTTAGAGCTATTTTATTAACAAGGCAAACTCTCTTTGGTCCGCATTGTCAAACACAAATCCTCTACTCCCTTTACTATAGCAGTGAACTAAGAGGTCCAACACATCTGTCAAATGAAAGAAAAATATATAGCTCCCTAAGTTTCTCTTTCTTCAGCTTCCTTCTTCTCCCAGGTAAAGCCAAGATCCTCTGAGAATGAATAAGAGGTCTATGACAATGCTCACAACTGGCTCTAGTAAATAGGCTGACCAGATGTACCACTTGAAACAGGGCAGTACCGTTGTTTTCTGTCCATATAAAACAGTACATCCAGTGAGCCTACTAGTAAATAGAATAAAAAGGTCCCTGGTTTACTCATTTCTCGAGGTTCCATTATTAACTTACTGACCTTGTAACGCTCAGCAATCCACTTTACCCTCAGGACGACGATTTCCTTCATTGTCGAATAAGAGTAATACCTATCCTGCCTACCTAGAGAGGTCATTCTTTCTAAACCAAATCCCTACATACATATTTTAAGTCCAAGTACCCCTATGGAGGCTACGGTCTTTTATTCTTCCACCACACCATCTTTCATGATAGATGCTACCATTACCTACTCTCCAACCTAGAGAAGCCTCAACCTCTACTCTCTCAACACAACCAGTTGATTCCCTTCCCATAATATTTTGTGAAGTCTTCCTCCTCTTACTCCTTTTTTGTATTTTAGAACTTTATCATGCTTCATCTGGATTATTCTAGTAGTTTCTGTCTGATTAGTCTATGGATCTCCCTGTCTCCACCTTGGCCCTGCCAACTCATTCTCCACTATTACCAAAATGATATTGATGAAACTTGAATTTGATGATATCATCCTCTACTTAATATCCCTCAATTATATAGTCTTCATGAAAACATCCACATTCGTAGTTAACATTAAAACACACATTACCATCTCTATCCCCACAATTTGGTGTTTGCTTATACTCTTTCCTGTACCTGGATCTTTCTTTTTCTTTCTCCTCTCCCCCTGACTTTTCTCACCCACATCCTCACAAACTCAATTTTTTTGTTTGTTTGTTTTTTCTTTTTTGGCATGTTGTTTCTCTTTGTAAAAATTAGTTTCAGGTGTACACATACAACATAGTGATTAGACCTCACAAAGTAATAACCCCAATAAGTCTATTATGCATCTGACATTATACATAGTTATTATAATATTAATATTATTGACTATGTCCCCTATGTTGTACTATATATCCCTGTGACTATTTTTTAAATTATACTTACAACTCAATATTATTTTATATTAGTTTCAGGTATATAGCCAAATTTCACTATAGTTGGAATACAATATTATATGAATTTCAGGTGTTCTAACCTTTTTCATATCCTACCATATTGTTATTACCCTATTTTCTAAAATATGTATACCTTCTTCATGTGCCCACACTAGGATATGTCAAGATGAAGTTTTATCCTACCCATAAACTAATAAGTTAGCCTGCCACACTTTCATGGATGCTAGTAGAATGCATGAGACTCTACAGGGTGAGGGACAGAGATAAGGGACAGCTTATTACTCATAGCATTGTAGTAGCCAGAATACCAGACTTTCCTCCAGTTTCCAATTCCCAGAGAGTAAGTCAAAGGTGACTAGAAGGCATCCACATAGTGGGTGACATGATAGGAAAGGCAGTCTGAGCGTTGGGAAGCCAAATATTTTATAATGGGTGATAAAGCCACTTATCCTTTGCCCCAAAGAAAAAGATTCCCTATCTTCCAAGATTGTTCTGCAGTACTAACATCCTTGTAAAGGTAGTCAGAAACAAGGAACAGTTCAAACTTGAGATATCCATGAATTATCTTCCAACACATAGAACATCCTGCAGTCACAGTATTTATAACACTGACTTCTTGTTATCCCTATAACTGTCTACCTATGTCACTAGATTTTGAACTTCTTGACAACAGAGACTAAGTATTGTTATAAAGGATCTTATATAGTACATGACACAAAGTTGGATGTCAAGTATGTTTGTTGAACAGTAATAAGATAATGTGATATAGAAAAATAATCTTAAATACACATTACTTTGTACATTGGTAAATAGGGAATTCATGAAACAAATTAGATAATGGAGGTGAGATTTTCTAGAATGTTATAATGAACTATTTTTTTAAGTAAGATGCTTTAATGTCTTGAAAAGTATTTTTACAATTAAATTTTTACCTTATTTTAATAACAAAGTAGTTGAATTCTAAGATGTATTTATTACTCAAAGCCTCTTTTACATGCCTCCATTTTCTAGAGTGTCTTGGAACATTTCCTGTGAGAAAACACATCCCATACCCACATGCTCTTCACAAGAAAATTTTTGACACATTTTATCTTTTGACTTTTTTACATCGTTAAAAACATATATGAGCTTATTATATATTATTGTCTTATAACGGAGAACATTTCTAAGCATTTATATTTATTGTATAATTAATGGTCTTGGGCTTTAACACTTCATTTTATAAGATTCCTTGACATTCCTCTACTTTTCTTTTTTTTCGGTCTTTTCCTGGATTGTGATTTAGCTACTTTCATTTTCTTTTAGCTATTTAGAAAGTTATAAATCCACATTTTAATTATATTAATGTACAATTTTAAATTTTTTTGATGAAATATAATATAAATACAGAAAAGTAGGTATTATACATTTGTATCTCGTTATATTTTCAGAACTATAGAGCTATAGAAACAACAAGCATATCCAAAATACAAAACACTATGTTATCTCAGAAGCCTCTCTGTCCTCCATTCTGGCAGCTAGCCCACCAAGGGTAATTGCTCCCCTGATTTTTAAGAGTGTGGATTACTTTTGTGCTTTATATAAATGGAATACCCAGTATGTATTCCTTTGTGACTGGCTTCCTTAGCTCAACATTATCTTTATGAGTTATATCCACATTGTTTTATGTAGTTATAGTACATTCATTCTCATTGCTACATAGTAGTCCTTTGGGTGAATATACCACAATATATCTATCCATCTGACTGTTAATGGACATTTTTGTAGCTTCCAGTTTGGGAGCATTAAGAATAGTGCACTTCTGGCTTCTGCTTGAGATGCAGAAAGCTAGAAAGAGCATAACTTCCACTCTTACAACAAAAACACTATATGACCTACAAATTCATAACTTTGCTTGAGCCTGTTAGTGATCTGAACTTGCAGAACAAACAAGTGGTCTAAAATTTAGGTAAATACAAATGTGTGCAAGGAAAGATATTAGTGCTAACTTACTTGCTTAGCTGGGGCAGATGCTGCCCCACTAGTAAGAATTCAGCTAAAATTGTTATTGAACTGTTAGGGCCAAGTGATGGATCGCAAGAGGATGTAGAACTCCTGAGGATGCAAATCTCCTGGAAATCTTCATCCACTCACGGGCTCTCCTCTATGCATCTAACTCGTGATCACAGGGAAAGGAGTGATGAGAGTTCTGAAGAAGTGTCTCCTGACAGCATAAGCCTAAAGAAAGAGAACAGCAGCTGCTGTAGGAATGGCCTGAAACCCCATCCTGATTCCCATGACTATCGCTTTTTTATAGTACAATCCTTAAACTGCTGGAAGAAAGCAACACACACATTCACACCTAGGGCAAGCGTGGAAGCCCCCTGCATCTGAGGGAAGAGAACAGAGAAAATACAACTTCTACTCCAGGAGAGGAACAAGGACCCAGAGTTGCCCCCAGAGAGCAACTGGGCCCTGAATCACCCCCAGGCAAGGGGCAGGAACACGGAGAGGATCACAGCCCTTAGGCCCAGAGACCCAGCGTCTGTATAAGACTGAAGCTTCATTAGAGGCACTGGATACACCTGCTCCCCACCCTAGGCTCAGGAGCACAGCAAGGAATCATAAAATACAGTAGAGGGACAAGAGCACGGAAGAAACTGTCTGAAGCATAGCCTAAACGGAAGGCCAAGAGTTAAGAGTAAATGAGACACTGAGAAAAAGGCTCTGACAAACTGAAATCCTCCCTCACGACAAGGCAGGCTTGAGGCCTGTGAGTCATTGACAATTACCATAGCAACAATGAATGCAAATGGAGGTCAACTCCTTACTACGTTCTGCAAACCCCCAAACTAAAGTTCTAACAGAAAGGGACACCCACCTTCAAACATATACGCTTCTTGCTTTATATAAGAAGCGTCCTACACAAGATGTGTTTCTCAACAACAAGAAAGCAACACCCAAAAGAAGCAATGGAAGAGAGAGAGAGAGAGAGAGAAGCACCGTGGAGACAGGGCAATCAACCAAACCAGGTACACATATGCCACAGATGCTGGAATGATTAGGCAAGGAATTTTAAATAACTATAATTAATCTGTTAAGGATTCGGATAAGAAGATGAATAGCATGCAACATCAATAGGCTCTGTTAGAGAAACAGAACCGGGAAAAAAAGAACCAAATGGAAACGCTGGAAATGAAAACACTGTAACAGACGTGAAGAAAGACTTTGCGAGCTCGCCTGTAGACTCAGCCCAGCCGAGGAAACAATCAGGCAATTATCCAAACTGCAACAGAGAGAGAATAAAACAGTAGTCAGAATAATAGTAACAGTAAAATAATGAAAGAACAGCGCATATAAAAATCATGGAACACTACCAAAAAGTATAGTGTATGCGTAACTGGCTCGCAGAGGTGAAAGGAGAAAAAATGGAACAGAAGAAATGCATGGAAAAATAAGGGCTGAGAATTTTCCTAGCAGAGGGAACAATAAAACGTGTGACCCTGAGCAGGGAGAAAAAAAATTTTTTTAATTACACATGCCATATAAAAACAACTAGAAGCCAAAGACAAAAGTCTTGAAGGCAGCCAGAAAAAAAAAAAAGAAAGAAAGAAAGAAAATGACATCTTACCTAGCGAGAAATGAAGATAAAAACTATAATAGACTTCTCATTAGGACCCATGCAAACCAGAGGAAAATGAAATGGCATTTTGTAAGTACTGGAGAAAAGGAAACTGTCAATTTGTTATACTCAGCAAAAAAAAAAACAACAAAAGTCAAAAGTTAATGAGACATAAATACCTCTTCAAAAAGAAAAACTGAGAACACACTGTTAGAAGACCTGTATTTAAAGATAAATCAGGAGAAGCTGGGATGCCTCAGTGGGCTAAGCACTCGTTTTGCATCCCCGGAAACTGAGAATCAAATCCCAGCACTGGCCCCTGCAGACCCATAGGCTGAACCAAGGTGAGCTTCCCATGCACGGGGCCCCCAGTTCAGTTATTACCCCCTCCCCAGTTCGGCCCCTGGCTAGAGGGGGTGTGCCTCCCATGCAGGAGGCCCCCAGCCCAGTTTCCGCCCACCTGTGTAAAACAAAACCATGTCAGAAACTGATGACGTACAACTATGGGGACTGCTCTGGACCCTCCCCCTTCTCTCTGTCTCTGTACTCTGTCTCTCTCCATCAAAAACAATAAAATAAATCTTAAAAAAAAATAAAGATACATCAAAGAAAGTTTTAAAGGCAGAAAACCTACAGTACCAAACAGAAACTTGGATCCACACAAAAGAAAATGAAGAGATAAAACCAGTATACATAAATGAAAAATAAAATTTTCTTTATTCTTATTTTAACAGTGCTAACAGATAACTGTGTTGAGCAAAAATGGTAGCAATGCATTGTTTATAGCATATGTAGAAGTAAAATGGACAATAAAAATAATAGAGGATATAAAATATATTGGGAACTATATTCACATGAATGAACAGAGTGTCGTATTTACCAGAATATCTAATGTTCTGCCCCCCGCCCCCCAATATATATGGAACTATCCAGGTGTCCAGAGGTGTGTTGGACTTGGAGAAATGGCAGGCTGGCTCTCCGTGCATGAGTTACCCCCAGCACCCAGGCTACACAAAGCGAAAGCTTGATCACCCTCAGGAGTCAGTGGCTGCAAAGTCCCTCACAAAACAAGTCCAAGGAGAAAGGGAAGTTATCTATTTTTATGGACTCCGACTGCATACTGTTCCTGAAGCATTGACTTTTTTTTTTTTTTCAGACACTTGGAAAAAGATCCCATACTCTCCTGGCTCTAATTCAGCTTTTTTTTTACCTGTGGCCCCAGCTCTTGGGACAAAAAGTCCCTGTAGAAATGGAAGTATTCAGGCCAGGCCATACAGAATACAGAAGGAAGAGTTCCCCACAGCATTTCCTTTTTTTTCTTGCACTCTTCCACCATCCCGAAGTAGCCCATTTAGGAGTAAATTCACAACAGAACTAGAAATCCGATGTCTCGGCAGAAAAGAATAAGGCTTCAAGAAAAAGCTGCAAGAACAGCCCGGGAAGGTAGAATTTAAGAAAGGAGTCGCTGCAAGTTTGATCGTGTGTCAAATCCGCAACGGCTGAGCGATCCCCGGGAGCCGCCTGGCGCAGTCCGGCTCTAGGGGTGCTGAGCTGAGCTAAGAGGTTGGCAGGTGGTGATGGAGACGAGGCAGGACTGGTGCCAGCAGCTTCTGACAGGCAGGCCAGGGGCAGGCTGGGGATATGACACAGACCCAGTTTTACCTCCTGAGCTGCCTGCACCATTCTATCACGATCCAATCAAACGTGAACTTGGAGAGTCACCATTTGTAAGGCAACAGGCAGCTGCCCACGTGAGCTCCAGGCTTCAAGCACAAGACCGAACCCTTCAGCAGCTAGGGGCTCGGGCTGGAAGGCAAAAGCCCCGGGCACCATGGAGCCACTCCGGAAGTGCCTGCACTGCACAGGCAGCCTGAGCTGCCACCAAGGGTGACGAGTCCACACACAGAGGACAACATCACCACCCAGGAGCTTCTGAGGTGACCCCTTAGGTCACCCTCCAGATGGCCAGGAGAGGATCCTGACGAGGGTGTTGCACAAGTGAGGGTGGGCTGCCGCTTTACACGCTCTCCCTTGCACACTCTCCTCCACCTTCTAAGACCACACTGTGTCATCATCTACAGGAAGCAAAAGTTCCGAACGCTGAGCCTCAGGACAGTGTCATTGGGACAAGCAAGCCTCAGGAGCTTCTACGTGCAACCCAACAGGCTAGAAGCCCTGAGACCACTAAGAACCCCAGAACGTGGGTTAATGCCACTGTTCCTGTCTCAAAAAAAAAAAAAAGTCCTCCACTAGCACAAACCTCCTCATCCTTCAATGTCTTCCTTCACCACAGACCTTTCTCTAGCTGTGTCTGTAAAACCTGATTTCCTAAAGGGATTTGTCTAATACAGAGATATTACTTTTCACCAAAAGAAAAGGCAGAGATAAAAATAGCCAGTCCTGGGATGTCAGGATAGCTCAGCAGCTGAGCGCTTGCTTTGCAACCACAAGATCCAGGGATCAAATCCCAGCCCTGATGCCTGCAAATTCACATGCTGAACTGTGTCCAACCGATAACCACCCAGATGGCAGTGAAGGTTGTCACCTCCCACGCGGGAGACCCCCAGTTTGGTTCCCATTCCACACGACCCCACATCCACCTGTGTGGAATGCAATCATGTCATAACAAAATGATGTACAACCATGGAGACAGCTCTGGGCCCTCCTCTCTCTCTCTCTCTCTCTCTCTCTCTCTCTCTCACACACACACACACACACACACACACACACACACACTTTCTCTCTCACCTTCTCTCAAAATAATAAAATAAATCTTAAAAAAAAAAAATCAGTACTGGCAAAATTGAAGAGAAATAAGGCATTCACACGTAGACCAAGTGGGCATTTTCATTGGTTCCTTTCTCTGAAGGCCAGGCCAGTGATGTGTATAAAATGCATCATATATAACTCTAGACTTTGAGTCTCTCTCTAGGAATTTTCTCAGTAAGAATATGTATCGTCAGGGATGTTTTTTGAAAGGCAACTCTTATTGAGGTTAAGTTCAAGACATTTCCTAGGTCTGATTCTTGTCACTTAGAAGTTCTAATACTCTCAGAATCTCAGTTTTTGCATTTGCAAAATGAGGTTACACATGGGGTTGAAGTGAAGATTAAATGATAAAATGCATGTAATCTGCCCCATAATGACAAAAACAATGATTTCCCATTATTGTCATTTTATTGTAATTCAAATCTTTTTTATAAACTCAGGTAGCTATCAATAGTATTTGATCAGTGACATGATGATAGATCTATGCAATAGAAAACTATTCAGGCTTCTAAAAGAAGACTAGTTTTATATACATATTGAATTTTTAAAAATCAGATTTCAGAAGAGCCCATGTATATGTAGGTCTAAGCCTCTATGTGTGTATGTGACTGTGTGAATGTGTGTGTGTGTGGTATATCTGCAATGTGTGTGTCACTCTTACACATATACCTGTGGTTTATGTGTGTGCATTTCCTGTCTATACTGTGTGCATGTATATGAGTTCTGTGTGTATATTTTCAGTATGTTTGAGAGTTCTGTGTGTGTGTGTGTGTTCAGTGTGTGCATGTGTATGTGGCAGGTGTGCCTTTCTTTGGTACTGGTGAGTTCTGTATGTGTCTGGAGTGTGTGTGTGTGTTGCTTCTGTGTGTCTGGAGTGTGTGTGTGTGTGAGTGTGTGTGTGTGTGTCCTGTGTGTTTCTGTGGTCTGTGTGTATCTGCAGGGTCTGAGAGTCTGTCAGGTGTGTCTGTGAGGTGTATGAGTTCTATGGCATTTTTGCATGTGAATTATGTGTATGTCTGTGGTGGGTATGTGTCTACGGAGTGCGTGTGAGTTCTGTGTGTGTTTCTAAGGGGTGTTCATGTGGCTGCACCTGTAGCCACTATCAGAAGGTAAGTAAGAACCTGAGATCTAGAGTGAGAGAAGTTGGATTCCTGACGTTTTCGCATAGTTCACCCTGGACAAATTATTCAACTCCTCTATTTCTAGTTTCTTTATCCACTGGAAAACTGCCACCTCCTTCCTGTGGGTCACATGAGAATTAAATGGCAGAACACATGAGAAGCGCACAGCACTGCGTCTGGCACATTGTGTATGCTCAATAAAGTGTAGCAATTGTGCATCATTGTTATATTCAGAGACGTAGCTGGACATATCTCACCTGAGATCTCAACCCAGCTGGATGATAAAAACTGTGTTTCTAATTTTCTCTTTATAGTTTTCTATATTTTTAAATGTTTATCATGCATATGTACTATCTCTATAGTGTTAAAAAAATCCATATTATTTTCAACAAAACCAAAACCTGAGGCTGGTATCAGTCACCTAACATAAGGGAACACCGAAACCCAACCCAGTACCAAGTATCTCTGTCTTTCAGAATGCATCTCTCTATTCTTGCCTGAAACCCCCATCCCTATTATCATATTGTATTTAATCCAGCACTTCTGGATTAAAAGCTGAGACTCTGATGTTATATCCACAAAGCCCTGCTTTAACTTCCCATGACATGGGATTGGCCAGTTGTTAGGTCCACTTTCTTTCTTAATCCCACTAGAATTGATTTTCCTAATCAGATTACCGGTAACTTGTCACTTTGGAAAATATGGTAGTAAGGGGCCACTCCATGTCATTCTGTCAAAGTGGGAGGTGGGGAAGCCAGGAGTGGTGGACAGAAGTCTGTGGCAGAAGGGGGTTCAGAGGTGAGCACCTGACAGCCCGGGCTGGGGGCCGGTGTGGCTGGAAGCCCTGTATGAGTGGCGAGGGGTAGGGACAGGAGCCAAAAGGAAAAATTCACTTTCTTTATGATTTGGTTCAGGTCAGAAGGGCAGAGTCCTTGTTTAGCAGAATCACCTGGAGAGCTTGTTAAAAATGCAGATTCTAGGCAAGACCTTCCTCTCTCCCAAGAGATCCTGATAAAGGTGTGAAGTGAGGACTGGATTCATCATTGCGGAGCAATGAGGAAGGTCCTTAGGGTCAAACTCCCACCTTGAGGAGTCAGGCGCTTGACTACTGCCATGGCTGTGTGTCTTCAGTGTAGTTACATAACCTCTCTGGGCTCTTCATGCCAGGGAATAAAGGTGATGGTCCAGAACAAGATAATGATGAGGCAGTTAAGGTTGGGCAGTTTCTATGTAAAAATAGAAGCTGATCGACTTGAAGTCAGAGCTCAGTTCTCCCGTTGTACGTAAGAGGGGACAGGATGCTCTGAGGGTGGTTTCTGATCCTAGGATCACCGGGCTGGCCTGTTTCCCCAGAAGCTTTTGCCATCTTTCCCGTCCTCCGCCGGCCGGCAGCCTGTGAGTGTGCTCCACTGCCCCCTGGTGGTCTAATCTGGGAAAGTGAACAGTCTCTCCCTACTGGGCTTTTATCCAGGCTCTGAGCAAGGACAGAACCGCTGAGCCAAAAAGGTGAAAGGAGGGAGCAACATCACCTGATCTCTGTCATTGTGGAGCCGGAAATGCTCCTCCCTCTCACACACACACACATGCACACACATGAACGCTAGTGCTCAAATTGTCACTGTGTCACTGTGGAGTGTCACCCCTTTGCTTAATTTAAGGCCTTCATGGCCTTCAATGCTTCCTGCGCCCCGAACTAGGAAACTCGTGCTAGAAGCAGCATGCGTGGAAGGGGCTGGTTGGGGGAGACAAACCCGTGACCTCCGGTGCAAGAGGTGTTGAACCGACCCAGGAGGCCTTGGTCCATGAGGGTGAGGCTATGCAGAATTCTTAGTGACCTTGCTAGTGTCAGATGGCAGCCACGAGGATTTGTGGGTGAGCTAGTGACAAAGGCCATAGAGGGCTGGGTTTCATCATGGCCCGACCACAGGGAGCAGACATCTGGGATGGCTGTCACAGCACTGTGTCTCCTCGTCCAAGCGCATGCTCCATGGGGTTGAGAATGCGCCCCCTTCCCAGACTGTGGCCCCCACGCTGGTATCTGCAGGGTCAGAGAGTAGGGCCAGGGTTCCTAGAGTATGTCACCTGAAACAGCCTCAGGCTGTCTCATGAGGGAAGGAGGGAGGTTGTGGCATCCAGGGGACCCTCGTAAGCATGGGTGGGGGCGTGAATAGATGTCCGCTCAGGAAGCCCACTGATAGTCACACCAGCGGGCTCTCTGGAAGGACTAAAGCCAGTCTTCTTTACTGAGAAGCTGGGTGGGGAGCCCACTGACGCCCATGATGCTCTGTGTAAATAGAAAGCCTCACTTTCCCGTCACTGCAGTCCTTGCACTGGAAGTGATCTGATCAGGGTTGCAATCACCTTACTTCTTCCTTGAATTTCCCTAAACATCCGCCACCTTGTTCCTTGGTTTTTCTCCACCCAGCAAACAAGCCTAAGATCTGTTTCCATGCAGACCGAAAGAGTTAACAAAAATCACAAAGATGAATGCTGTGTATTTTTATCACAAACTGGGTCTACATGAATTGATGTTAGCATAATTTATCCCATTTAACTGTTACAGAAACCCAGATGAGGCAGGAATGGACCCAATTTTAGAGACAAAGGGACAAAGGGCAAAAGCTAAGCCTGATCCTCAAATCTGAACCCCAAGTTTGCCTTACTTTGTAAGTTCCTAGTCTCTGGGCTCCACCTGAAATCCCAGTGCTGTTTCCTTGCCTCCCCAGAGGCCTAATGCCAAGCCCCTTCTGCTCTTTTATTCTGGAGGGTGGGGTATATCAGCACCACCACCTCTTGTCACCGCCTGGTGTCTGGCTGGCCTCTTCATCACACGTTCTCCATCCCCACCAGGCACACCTTACAGAGGTAGCTGGGGACTGACTGATCAGGAGCTGGTTTTGCCCGTAGATCAAGGAGTTCCTGGGTGACCAGACTGCACATTCCATATATACAGCCCCTGGCCCCCCAGGACATATCAGCTTAGGGCACTTGCTCCTATTCTGACCTCCTCCCACCCCAATGCACACACTGCTCAGAACACCACAATCCCTGTCCTCACAGAACCAGGCTAGGCTCTGGGCTCAGAGCTAACATTACATGGCGTCCCTCCTCCCACGAAATCCTGCTTCCAGTTCTTGTCCTGATGAAACGCATGGACAGTTTACAACAGAGCCTGAAAATAGTTTCCTCACTTGACTTTGGGACACTACACATCCCGCGCCCTTCCCACCTTTCTGCCTTCCTTTTCAGGGCTTTCTGGTTTTCCTAACCGGCAAACCTCACAGGCCCCAGTTCCAGTCCTTGCTCCTTCTGTCTATATTCACTCTCATGGGGATGTCATTCAGCCCCAGGGACTTTCAATACAAATATATGTGCTGATGTCTCCTATTTCCACTACAGATGACATCGTCACTTGATGTCAAATAAGAACAAAGGTAACACAGATGTCTCAGTCCATTCAGGGTTCCATAACAGATTCCACAGACTGGGTGGCTTACAAACAACAGAACTGTATTCCTCATAGTTCTGCAGGCTCGAAGTCCAAGATTAAGGTGCTGGGAGAGTCTATGTCTGGTAAGGACCCCCTTCCTTGTTCATAGATGGGCAGTTATTCTCTGTGTCCACATATGGTATAAGAGATGAGGCACTCTTGGGGTTTCTTTTATAAAAAACACCAATCCCATTCATGAGGGATGTACCCTCATGACCTAATTACATTCCAAAGACTCCTCTTCCTAATACCAGCACATTGGGGGTTAGGATTTCAACATATGTTTTGGGGGAACACAACCATGCAGTCTCCTGCAATAGATAAAACCAAACTCTTCATTCCTCTTCAAACCTGGATTTCAGACAGTCTCCTAGCATCTCAGTAGAGGCAACTAACTGTGACTTCCAGGTACTCAGGCCAGAAGTCATCCCTGACTGTCCTTTCCTCTCCCACCCTCCATCTAGTCTGCCAGTAAAGCCTGTCGGACCTACTGTGTACATAAAATCCAGCCATTCCCCCCACCCCCCACTCCAGTGCCTCCACCCACCCCCAGCTCCATATCTCCCCCTAAGTCACTGTGATTGCCCACCTCAGCTCCCTGCTTCTGCACTGGCCCCTCCTGTGTCTATTGTCAAGAGGCTTTTCACCTCTCCATAGTGAGAGCCAGCACCTCCTGTGACCTCCACAGCAGATGGCCATGGAGCTCAGCACTCCCTGGACCCTACTGGTTACATCTGCCCTGGTGTGATTACAAGCAGCGTGCCTCTTTGTCATCAATAGGCAGCAATTGGATAATAAATTTTATGATGTCCTCCTCACATGCAATTGCATGACCTGTGCCCCGTCCTTTCTCTCCCTTCCTTAGGCCACGTCTTCACTCTCCTCACCTGCTGTGTCTTCTGCCTCTACCTGAAACACTCTTTCCCCAGATAGTCTTATTTATATCTCTTCATTTCCTTAGAATGCTCAAATGTCACCTTAGCCACTCCCTAACAATGCTTCCCGCAGCACCCTCTCAGGACAACAGCCTGGTGTCACTTCACCACCCCCTTTACCCTGCCGGGTGCTGCGTCAGAGTAGGTATCCTCACCTGGCAGCCACATTTTCATTGTCTTGCCCCCTTCACTAGAAGGTAAGCTCCCCAGCCTGGGCTTTGTCTTTCTGCTCACAGCTTCATCTCCAGGGCCTAGAACAGCTCCTTGAACCTGGGAGGTGCTCAGTGAGTATTTGTTAGAAGAATGAATGAACAATAACTGAATTGGCCAAGTTCAAGAAAAGTCACAAAATGCACTCTTCTATGCAGGTGCTTTAACACCTCTTATGTCTAGTTACAACGCACACAGAGGGCAGCTTGGGTCAATGTAAGCCGAATAAACACTAGGAGTTGTCAGTAACTCACATCCTGGTGTGAGGTTCTGAAAATGAAACATTTGCTTAGGACTGCGTCACTGAGGCACATCTCAGGACTCCCCTGAACCTCACCTTCTTTATTTTTAGAATAAAATAACGTCTACAATGGTTTCTGGCAGCAAACTTCTAGATGCCACATATTGGGTCCCAGAAGGTGGTGGCACCAAAGAGCAAAGTAAATAAATGATTCATCAGGAGATCAAGTGATTTGGTACCTTCTTGCCCTACCATGGGCACCCAGCATCACACACCTTCTCAAAAGGTGTTACCCAACTTGTCCCTGCTCTTAAAGCTCTGGGACCAGGACGGACACTTGGACAAAGAAGGGTCAATGTTCTTCTCTCCTCCCCAGAGGTCAATGAACTTTATACATTAAGGAAGAAGCAACTACCTTATTTGTCAGCTTGTTCAAGTGTATTAGCCACTTGCCAACCGAGACTCACTTTAGGTTGTGGCTTTGGAAATAGGAAACTTTGGAGAAATGCATTTAAGTGAACAGAAAACACAAAGTGACCTTCCTGAGGGCACAAATCTGTCATGGGAAATGGGCCTACACAAAAGCAAAGCAGTAATAGCTGGCCCCATGTCGCCTACCCAGTGTGGTACCCACCTTCATCCTGTTTTCTGGAGGCCTGCCCAGTTCTCTTACCTCAGAAACTTAATGGAATCCCAGGTTGGGGAATGAAGAACTGTATTTATAAATTATTATTATTATTACTTATAAAATCTTATATAATGCATACGAAGGCTGTCTGGAAAGGAGTCAACCATGTAACCATTCTCATTATATTGACAATGGCTGGATTTTTTCTGGACAGCTGCTATATATATATATTCTGACAATTATATTTGCAAACTTGTCACCATGCACTTATGTTAGCATAACTGTACAAACAACTCAGTAAGGTTTCATAACCTTAGTATATCAGCATCTCACAGCTGTGTTTATATTGACATGTGACAGTGTCTTACTGAGTGGCCCTCGTTGTTGCATGTTGGAGCTTGAGTTTGCCAAGACCTTTTGGAGAGGCAAAACAATATTTTGGGCTGTGTTATCACTGGGAATTGAAACATGGGTATACCAATATGACCCTGACACAAAGTGTCCAAGTGCACAATGGAAGTCAGCCAAGCCTCCAAGACCACAAAAGATCTGCCAGTCCAAATCAAGAGTCAAAATAATGTTGCTAACCTTTTTGATGTCAGAGGGATTGTTCATTGTGAATTTGTAGCACTGTACAGTCACCCAAGTTGACTATTTGTAAGTGCTGAAAAAATTGTGTGAAAAAGTTAGACAAAAATGACCTGAACTTTTTGCCAACACATGGGTTTTGCGTCATGAGAACACACCAGTTAACACAGACAGTTAACACTGTCTGTGAGGGAGTTTTTAGCCAGTAAACAAGTAACTGTATTGGAACACCCTCCCTACTCACCTGATCTGGCCCCCAATGACGTTTGTCTTTACCGAAAAATAAAAGAAATGGTGAAAGAAAGACATTCTGATGACATTTAGGACAGACATCAAGGATAATACAATGACAGCTCTGATGGCCACTGCAGAAAAAGAGTTCCAAAATTGCTTTGAAAGGTAAACTAGGTGTTAGCGTCAGTGTATAGCTTCCCAAGGGAAGTAATTTGCGGGTGACCATAGTGATATTCAGCAATGAGGTATGTAGCACTTTTTCCAGGATGAGTTTGCAAACTTAATTGTCAGACCTCATTACTGGGTGTGCAGCGGAGGCAGGGTAACAGGACAGAGATTTTAAAAGATCTATCAGAAATAAATGATCTCATAATTAATTTGTAAGTCAAAGGGAGATTATTACTTTATTTTCTTTTTTTTAAGATTTATTCTATAGTTATTGACAGACAGACAGAGACAGACAGAGAGAAGGGGGAAGGCCCAGAGCAGTCTCTGTAGTTGTACATCATCAGTTTTTGACACGGTTCTGTTGCACACACATGGGCAGAGGCCACTCAGGGCAGGAACTGGTCTGGGGGCCTCCTGCATGGGAGGCATGCCCCAGTTCAGCACACGGATCTCCATAGGCCGGGGCCAGATTTCAATGCTCAGTCCCCAAAGCTGCAAGGGAGCACTTCACCCACTGAGCCATGCTGGCTTCCCCTACTACTTTATTTTCAAAAGAAATAAAAAATCAGTTTATACAAAACTGTTGCAAGAAGGACAACTGATTTCCAATTAACTGATTCAGGCACCAGCATTGGGAAGCTGGCAAGAAGGTAAACGAGCCGTCCTCTGGTGTTCACAGGTGTCTTTCCTCCACCTTCCAGTTCCTCCTTTGATACACGACTGCTGCAACCACCAGACTCTATGCTCTCTCCCATGCCTACGTTCAGTATCTTCCCTGATCCCCCTTGAAAAACCTCTGAACTCCCATCCATTCTTTAGGGCCCATGTTCAAATGCCCCTCCCCAGCTCCTCAGGCAGGGCCTTTTGCTCTTAGGACACTTGGTCACTTGAGTATAAGAGTAGGCTGTGTGAGATCAGGAGCAGCCACAGAGCTCTAGCCTGCCTCCCCCTGCCTGCCCCTAGACCCCCATGTTGAGAAATACCTTCCATATAGAAACACATTCCCAGCTAGGAAAGCACCAAGTCACTGAATCAGGCAGAAAGTCCAAAGATCAGCTCCAGATTTGGCCAGCTAGCACTGAGGAAATAACTGAACCCTTTCTCTAGGGTAGGCCTGGTTCTCAGCAGTCACCCCTGCACCAGCCCCAGGGCCCAGAATCTGATGGGCATCAAGCAAACGAAGGAGCACACAAGTAAACGAATGAAACACAGGCACTCCTACATATGGATCCAGACTTCTCTTGCTCCCCAGTAATCTAGGCCCTGTCCTGGGTTACTACTGTCTTTCAGTTCTTCTGCTTCTCAGAGCCCTCAGGACGAGGCTGGCTTTGTTTGGTACCAGGTTATACAAGCAATCTTGAGGCTAGTACTCTGTTAAAAAATTACCTCCCACTGGAGGCCTCACCTTCCCTCAGCGGCACACTATAGCCAAGGCTCTGGTTCACGGCGTTATACATACCCTGAGTTTGTAATCAGAATCTAGCAGAATCTATTTTAAACACATGGGAACTACAGTACATATGAATATGCTAATCAACTAAGCTTAACAGTTCTCATTTGTATTAATGCAAATTAAGCAGCTGCATTTCCCACCAAATATTTTCCTTGGTATTTACTGACGAAATCAAGGTCCTTCTAATAAGTTCTAATATTTAATCTAAAAGCTCTAAAGAAGGTGCTTTAGTTGAGCATAATCTAATTTCACTGAACAAAATTGCATCTAAAAGCAATATAAAGTTACAATTTGTTCCTTGTCAAATAGTAAAAATGGCCTTTAAATTTTACATGGTTTTGACCTTTGGTTTTTGCATTTCAATTAAACTTCCCTCAGAGCCCAGAGGATCAA
>PVKE010019491.1:0-28422 GCA_004027555.1 Craseonycteris thonglongyai | reverse complement strand
CAGGCAGAAAACACTTAAGAACCATATCATGGGGAAGCCAAGATGGCTCAGTTGGTTAAGTGCTCACTTTGCAGCGCTGAGGACCGAGGATCGAATCCCGGCCCCAGCCCGTGCGGATCCATATGCTGAACTGGGGAGTTCCCCCAGTTCAGTTCTCTCTCTGTCTCTGTATCTCTCTCTCTCTCTCTCTCTCTCTCTCAAACAAAAAATAATTAAAAACAAAACAAAACTGTATCACTTCACTTGTATGTGGAATATAAAACTGAAAGCAGGGGATGCTGGGATAGCTTAATGGGTTGAGCACTTTCATTGCAATTGCAAAGTCTGGGGATCGAATCCCAACCTGTGCGAACCCATGTGCTGAACAGTGGCTCAACTGATAACTGCACAGATGGTAGTGAAGGTTCTCAGCCTCCCATGCAGGAGGCCCCTGTGAGGTCCCACCCCGCGTGACCCTACATACACCTGTGTGGAGTGAAACTCACAACTAACGATGTACAACTATGGAGGCTGCTTTGGGCCCTCCTCCCTTTTTTCTCTCTCTCTAACCCTGTCTCTCAAAGACAATAATAGTAAATCTTTAAAAAAATAAAACTGAAAGCAGCAAAGAAACAAACTCATGGACAAAGCCAATAATTTAATGGTTACCTGAGAGTGAGGGATGTGGGGGATGAGAGATGAGGGAGGGGGATGGTAGAAGAGGGAGGGGAAGCCAAATATACGATGATGGAAAGAAAACTGACTTTGGCTGGTGCACACATAATGCAACATATAGATGATGTACTATAGAATTGTACAACCTGGAACCTGTGTAATTTTTACCAACCAATTTTATCACCTCATGTCAACCTGGGCCACAGTTTGGACATTCCTGCTTAAAGCAAGCTTGTCCAACCTGTGGCCCAACACAAATTTGTAAACTTTCTTAAAATATGAGATTTTTTTTTTTTAAGCTCATCAGCTATTGTTAGTGTATTTTACCTGTGTCCCAGGGTGATTCTTCTTCCATTGTGGGCCAGGGAAGCCAAAAGTTGGGACACCCCTGCTTTAAAGCAAATAGCCTTGATTATAGCCAATTCCTTCCTTCATTCACTAGTGTATTTTTCTGTGTATACTAATTCATTCCTAGCTAAATGAGTGTTCTATCTGAGTACTCTGAGTAACACAAACGATGCACATACTCTTAATTTTGCTCTGTGTACAATACAAATTCTTTTGCTTTTAGCTGGGTTATAATCTGCTTGGGTGCCTGTGGTGTTGAGTCCCTTCATCCTGCTTTTCATTCTTAATGTCAGTTTGATGCAGGTTTCTGCTCAGCAGACTCTCAAATCCAGCGATTTGTTTCAAAATAATACCTTCTAAAAGATCATTCTCATTTTATCCATGAGTGATCTTAAATGGATTATCAGCTGTACTGCCAGTCATAAATTAGATAATGTGAGAACATTAAATGTTTGAAAACATGAAGCAAGGGAATTCATTGAAAAAAGTGAGTGTAGCCAAAATACCCGTTGTCCTGAATTTTACTTCTTAACCTTTAGTACGGTCTTTACAAAAGAACAAACAAATTGCAGAAAAGTTCTGTTGTAATGTTAGGTCATACAGAATGAAAACAACTGAAGCTGACTTGTAAAAGGTGGAGATACTTCAATATTATTTAGTTACAATGGGCATGGAAACTTTGAGGTTTTGTCAAAAAGAAGGGTAGGTCTTTGAGACTAGGAAGGGACACTATTTATTACAGGAATGAAGTAGATGAAATTAAATCTATTAGTTTGAACAGATAAATTTCTGCTAATTTGAATAGCATCTCAACAACTGGCAGGATAGCAATGCTGATGATACAGCTGCTACCAAGATTTCATGACAATGTTTACATTTTTATTTTGACAGTTCATTGTTATTTATAAAATGTGCCTATAAATGATTATTACTATACATGCTTGATGCTTGAGCTGCTTGGTAATGAAAATTCTAAAGACTTTCGTCAATATTAATGGGAATTATGTTGCATATAAATTTTTGCCTATATGAGTAATAATTCTAGAACCACTTTTAAAGTTTATTAAAGAAATACGTACAGAGAAAATATTGAATGGAGATTAAATTATTTTTATGAGGTGAAGTTCTTTTTTCCAAAAGTTTCTTAAACATAATTGGTAGTCATCAAACATAAGTTATAATTTAAATATATTACGTTAGTTTGGGGTAAAGAAACATTTCTAATAACTAAATTTCCAAATGACTAAATGAAGGATATTTAAAATGTAATAAATAAGTTTGACTTGCAGAATAATAGTATTTTGTAGGAATAAAGTTGAAATAAAGAGAAGTTTAAATGTTAGGTTACAGTTGACAGGAAAATTTTTAAAATCTATATTCTGCTGCTTTGGTGTGAAATGCTCTAAAAATATCAATTAAGTCTATCTAGTCTAGTGTGTCATTTAAGGCTGCTGTTTCCTTGTTGATTTTCTGTCTGGAAGATCTGTCCGTTGGTGTGAGGGAGTGGTACAGTTCCCTCCCATGAGAGTTACTGTTGATCTCTGCCTTTATGTTGGTCAGTGTTTGCTTTGTATTTATTATTATATAATGTCCTTCTTTGTCTCTTATTATAGTCTTCATTTTAAAGTCTATTTGAGATCCTGATTTAAGTTCTTTTGGATAAGTATCCTGTAGTTTGAATGCTGGATAATATGGTAGTTCTGTTTTTAGTTTTTTGGAAGAACTTTCATACTGTTTTTCAAAATGCCTATACCATTTTACATGCCCACTGGCAGTGTACAAGGGTTCCAGTTTCTCTACATTCTCACCAAAATTTGTTGTCTTTCTTTTTCTGATAATAGACATCCTAACAGGTGTGATTTTGAGTTGTATTTCTCTGGTAGTGACATTGAACATCTTTTTGTATTATACCTTTTGGCCAATTTGTATGTTTTGGAGTTTAATTTTATATTGATGTGTTATATCTTCTCTCTCTCCTTTTACCTATTCTAAGAACTCTGGAATCTGGTGTTTTTATCACCCCAAGTTGATAGGTCTCCAAAAAAGTTGTAGATAAGCCTTCTTGATATAAAACTTGTTTTCACTCTCCTGCTAAAAGATTTGTTTGAGTAACATACTCCCACCTGTGAAGCCGTTCTTTAGGTTTTTCTTTTTATTCTTAAATTTGCTATGTTGGTGTGAGATTATTTTGCTTCTCTCCCCATCCTATCCCACTACCTCTCCAGATTCATTAGACATTTCTTTATTCCTTCTGAGTCATACATACCTTAAGTTCTCTGTGGCTGTCATTAAAAATCTTTATTATTTTTTTCTCTTTCATCTTAATTTTAAAGTTTCTTAATGATATCAGCTAGTCTTCACTCAAAGATATTATTATTGTTATTATTATTATTATCACCTTTCCTAAGATAGACCCCTGGTACATAGTCGATCCGATATCTCCACACTTCCATATCAGCCATTCACTTTCTCTGTCCTCCATCTTTTTTTTTTAACAGTATTCCAATCTTCTAGTAGGTAAGGAGTGGAATATTATCTGTGTAAGACCTATGTTTTTCACTTTTTGAGCACATTCTCAGAGATCCTAAGTTTTAGTTCAGCAATATCATTTACTACAAAAGATTCAGAAGGCAGGAATACTGTGTGTTGGTTTAATATGTCTTGGTTGGCTGTCTGTGGCATCCCAGATATATAATCCAGAAATAAAACAACATACCAACTGACAGGACTATATTTAGTTGTCTCCATACATACTCAGAGGAAGATGTCAGTTGTTTCTTAAGAGAGACTTTCTCTCTGGTAACAGTAAAAGTTTCTTTGAACTTGCTGTTACTTGTGGTTCTTAGTATTCTTTAGAGCATGAATTGAAGCTTTTCCAGAATGTTTGAAAAATCCTTATTTAGGAGTACCTCTCAGAACATCAAGTTGGAAGTGGCCATCAGAATTTTCCCATGGGATTGCTGCATTTTATTCATTTATTTAAATACTTGTTAGACACCTGTTTTGTGTCAGGCATTCTTTTTTTCTTTTTATTAAAATGTATTTTTATTGTTTTTGACAGAGAGACAGAGAAGGAGGAGGGCCCAGACCAGTCTCCATAATTGTACCTCATCAGTTTTCTACATGGCTTCATTCTACACAGGTGGGCGGGGAACTGGGCTGGGGGTGTCACCTGCATGGGAGGCACGCCCCTTCGAGCCAGGGGTTGAACTGGGGGGTGAGAACCAAACTGTGGGCCTCCTGCATGGGAAGCACACCCCAGTTCATCATATGGGTCCACACGGGTCAGGGCCAGGATTTGATCCTTGGTCTCTGGGGCTGCAAAATGAGTGCTCAACCTGCTGAGCCATCCCAGCTTCCCTGTGTCAGGCATTCTTGTAGGCTCTGGAGATATACTATATATACACATAGACAGATATATAAGCTTAACAGACAAAAATAACTCTCTCTGGATATTCTAGTAGGATTAAATGAATAATAAATCTAATAAACTGCACATTAAACTGTGAAAGGTACCATGGAAGAAAAATGAGCAGGAGTCAGAGGGAATATAGAATGAGGGAGGTGATTACAATTTGAAACAAGATAGGATGAGACATTTTGATAGTGACATTCCAAAACACAAATTTAAAGGAGGTGAAAGTATGAGCCTGATAGAGATCTAGAGGAAGATCGTTCTATATGGAGTATAGAGGACCTGACTAATTTGCTAACACGAAAACAAGTAGGAATGAAGAAAGCAATTTTATTGGTTTTTTTTGTTTGTTTTGTTTTGTTTTTTGACAGAGAGAGAGAGAAAGAAAGAGAGATACAAAGACAGAGAGAAGGGGGAGGGCCCAGAATAGTCTCCATAGTTGCACATCACTGATTTTTGCACATTGTTTCATTTCATAGGTGGGTGTGGGGCTGCACAGGGCAGGAATTGGGCCGGGGTGTCACCCTGGTGAGAACCAAACTGGGGGCACTCCCCAGTTCAGCATATGGGTCCCCACAGGCCGGGGCCGGGTTTTGATCCGTGGTCCTTGGGGCTGCAAAGTGAGCTCTTAACCCACTGAATCATCCTGGCTTCCCAGAAAGCAATTTTAAAACAGGTGTCTTTAAAAATGTTTCTACTATTCAGGTCTATGTGCAAGAGAAATGAAAACATACTCACATGAAATGAATGTTCAGAGCAGTATGATTGATAACCAAAAGGTAGAGGCAACATACGTGTCCATAGACTGATGAATGGATAAACAAAAAGTGATATTATGTGTAAAAAAAAGGACACTAATCCATGTACAATGTAGATAAACTTTGAAAATGTTATGCTGTGTGAAAAAAGTCATTCACAAAGACCACATATTATATGATTCTGTTTATATGAGATGCCCACAATAGGTGATCCATAGTGACAGAAAGCACATTAGTGGTTGCCAGGTGCTGAGAATGAAGAGGGATGGGAATTGTTTCTTTTGGGGGGTGATAAAAATGTTCTAAAAATAGTGGTATTGGTTGTAGAACTCTGAACAACCCCTGAATTGTACGTTTTAAAGGGGTGAATTTTATGGTGTGTGAATTGTCTCAAAAAGTTGTTATAAAAATGTTTTTGAAATAAAATGGTTTTATTCTAATTATGAAAAGAATTCTTGCTGATTAAAAAATTTAGACCAGTGTGTAAAGAGGAAAAAAGAAAAGAATATAAGATTAAGTGAGGACAATTCCAACCACTGTTTGTATTATTAACACTTTGATATGTATCTTAAAGTATTTTTTAGAGTGCATTTCTAATTATTAAGGGTAACAAGAGATAGCCAAGTCACAAAAGAAATAAATGACTACATTCATTTATGAAGCTATGTTGTATTTTCAAAATTTATCATCAGTCTTTCATTAATAGCCAGTTCAAACAATTTATCCTATAAACTTAGCTAAGTTTAAATTTTTTTCATGAAATAAATGGGTTCTGGATTTTATACACGAATCTTAAGAATATTGCGCACAAAATTGTCCCTCTGCGTGAGTCCTGAAGGAAGCTCATACCATGTATGATTCTCCACACGAGTTTGACAGCCCTGAAATGTTGTTTATCTTTTTTAACCAGAGGGATTTCACTAACCAAACTGCTATAAAAGTTTCTACACCCATATTCTAATTTCTGTGCGTATTCTAGTTATAGTCATACAATGGAATACCATATAGCCTTAAAAAACATACTCTCAAAAATATTTAATTCTATGAGAAGAGGTTAATATTTTGTGAAAATGGGGGGATGCTGGGATGTCTTCCTGGATTAAGTGCCCGCTTTGCAGCCTTGGGGACCAAGGATTGAATCCCAGCCCCGACCCGTGTAGACCCATATGCTGAACTGGGGTGTGCTTCTTATGTGGGAGGCCCCCAGTTCGGTTCTTGCCCCCTGGTTCAGCCCCTGGCATGAAGGGGTGTTGCCTCCCATGGGGGAGGCCCCCAGCTCAGTTCCCGTCCTGTGCAGCCCCCGCCCACCTGTGTGGAATAAAACTATGTCGAAAACTGATGATGTACAACTATGGAGACTGCTCTGGGCCCTCCCCCTTCTCTCTGTGTCTCTCTGTCAAAAACAATAAAATAAATCTTAAAAAAAAATATATATATATATATATTTTGTGAAAATGGGTTAAGTCATACAAATGACAATCTCAATGTTGTTTTAAAAAATAAAACACCTACTTTTTTCTCAGTAGAAGAATGGAGGCTAGAATGATTATCTTGGAATGTTGGATGAAAGATTATTTGCTTATAAACATTTTAGATTTCTTACTATAGAAATGCATTACTTTTATAATGAGAATATTGTTTTAAGTTAAATCTTATTTACAATAAGTTTCCTTTGAAGTTATGGTAACAGCCAACTGGCTGGCACTTAGCAATTCCACAAAAACCTTATATTGGTTTGAGACTTTGCAAACATTTTCAGGTGCCTATCATGTGCCAAGGCGTTGTTTGGCAATGTGAGATTTAAAGATTTATTACTTTAACTTTTTATTAGATTCTCTACACTTGGGATGTTGATAGAAGGCAATTCTTGCCCTCAAGAAACTTGGTGTAGCGGAGGAGAGCAGGCAGTCAGAATCCAGTGTGTTAAAGGCTGTGAGAAAGAGCTGAATAGACAGTCCCTGCTCATTAAAACCTTATGGTCATGTAGAAGAAACTGTGCCTGAAAATCAGTACCATATGACAAGCTGTGAAGTTATGATATGGGAGATTCTGGAAAAATTCTTAAGGATATTGTACTAAATTCAACCATATTTTTATCTTCCAGACTTCAGCACAAAATGAACATAATTAGGGAAAATAAGGATTTGGCATGTTTCTACACAACAAAACATTCATGGAGGGGAAAGTAAGTATTTCAGTTGCTTCAATATGTGCATATTTTAAATGTAAATGCTGCATTTAGAATAAATTATTCTTTTGACATGTCTGGCTTTCTTTGTCTGTGTTGGGAAGGAATTTAGTAAGAGTGAAAAGTAACAAAAAGAAAGTAAACCAGTTATATTCCCTCTTGGAATGTTACACAGTATTAGTAAAGTGTTAACTTCACAACTTAATTGCCCAGAGGCTGTGATTAACACATTTTCATATCCATCTGACTGTCAGAGAAAATATGCCAGTAAGCTTGTAGTGAAATTTAAAAATTGGGTTTGACCTTTTCTTTTCCTTGGGAGTGGGCAGTGACATTTTTCAGTAGCTTGCCTGATCAGACCAAGGTCAAGATGCTTGTTTTCTTTTTATAAAATGGATGGTAATTTCTACCCCCTAGATTGCTATAAAGATTAAATGATGTGATATGGAGTCTGTGAAGTTTTTTAAATTATGTCTTAAATACATTGAGTATTCAGTGAGTGGTACCTGTTTAGCATTAGAAAAATGTTTAGTCTCATTTAGTAAAATGAGTGTGCCGCACTTTGACAAATAGGTGACGGCTCCAGATCAGGCCTCAGATAAATAAAACATGACATGTGCACAAAGCCAATAACTAACTTTTATTCTTAACTTTTCATTTTTTAGGTAATGTTGTGGTAACTTCTTAAAATGGTGCAACATCCGAATTCTGTGGTGTTTCTGGTTTGTGTTGGCAAACTGACTATAATTTTGAAAGATTTGAGTGTTTAGTTTGGTTTCCTTTTAGTTCAGTAGCTCAAGTATATGAGCTCCTAAATTTGCATAATTGTTACCCTTGTAGAATACTTGTCTTGAAATTTTTTCTTCAGTTAATTTCATTGAGCAAAGCTAGAGAAAACTAGCAGATTCAGGGGAATATGAGTGAGTCTTTTTAGTTCTGTGAAACAGCCTTAAAAATTGTATATTTAAGTGATGATCCTTGTTTTTTCCTCAAGTGGTAGATTGCTCTGATCATCATAATAGAACTTCTGTTTTTGATAGTTACAGCATACTGAGGCATTCATTCTAAAGAACAAACTTACTGTAATACTTTTGTTTGTTTGTTAAATTTATTGGGGTGACATTAATTGATATCAGTTACATTGTTTTTATAATAGCTTTCATAAGGTATAATTTACATAACAAAATTCATCCTTTTAAAGTATACAATTTAGTGGTTTTTAGTATATTATAGAGTTGTGAAACATTGTAGAGTCGTTTTTAGAACACTTTCATAACTGCACCAAAAATCTCTAAACATATTTGCAATTACTTTCCTTTTCCCCTCTTCTCAGGATCTGGCAGTTACTAATCTGCTTATTTAGGACATCTCATATAAATGGAACCATATAAGATGTGGTCTTTTGTGACTGTCTTCTGTCACTTAGCATAATGTTTCCAAGGTTCATCCATGTTGTACGTATGTCAGTACTTCATTTCTTTTTATTGCCATATAATACTCTACTTTATGGGTATACCAGGGGAAAAAAGAACCTCAAGTAGTCCTGGGTTTATTGATCCTAGCTCTTGACCTTGCCAGCTTCTAAATCAGGCCTGGTCAGACTTTTTTAGAGCAAGGACTACTTCTCCAAGTGTCATGGTCCACTAGCTATTTATTTTATTCAGGCTATCACCCAAATTTGCTTGACGGTCCAGTGGTGGACCACAATCGACTTCTTGCCCAGCCCTTCTCTAAACTAGATGGGTCTGTCCTGAATTCTCTCTGTGGAACTCTTTGTGGAACTCTGTGATTCTTAACAGGCAATCTAGGATTTGAACATCTTTTACCCAGAAGTGCAGATAGGATCATATCTGCTTTATAGGAATTTTACATATTTTGCACACAATGTTGTATTAAAAGCCAGCTCCAGTAGCAAAAGCTGTCTTTTCATCAGATGATACTGAACACTTGCAAAAAAATCATCTAGTTACAGACTTTACTCACAAATTAACTCAAAATGAATCATAGACCTAAGTGTGAAATGCAAAACCATAAAATTTCTAGAAGATAACAAGGGAGAAAAATCTAGGTGACCATGGGTTTGTTGATGACTTTTTTGATATAATACCAAAGACATGATGCAAAAAAAAATTAATTGATAAGCTGGACTTCATTAAAATTTAAAACTGCTTTGCAAAATGTACTATTAAGAAAATGTAAAGTGGGGAAGCCGGGATAGCTCAGTGGGTTAAGCGCTCACTTTGCAGCGCTGGGGACCGAGGATCGAATCCCGGCCCTGGACCGTGCGGAACCATGTGCTGGACTGGGAGCTCCCCCAGTTCAGTTCTCTCTCTGTCTCTGTCTCTGTATCTCTCTCTGTCAAAATAAATTAATTAATTAATTAATTAATTAAAAAAAAAAAAAGAAAAAGAAAATGTAAAGACAAGCTGGGAGAAAATGTTTGCAAAAGACCACTTGATAAAGGACTATTATCCAAAATATACAAAGAATCATTTAAAACAAGAAAACAAACAACCTGATTAAAAAATGAGTCAAGGATCTTATAGATACCGCACTAAAGAAGATATATAGATGGCAAATAAACATATGAAAAAGATGTTCACATCATAGGTCATCCAAGAAATGCAAATGTAGAGATATCACTTACACATGTATTGAAATGCCAAAATCCAGAACACTGACACCACCAAATGCTGGTGAGGATATGGAGTAACAGGAACTCTCATTCATTGCTGGTTGGAATGCAGAATGGTACAGCCACCTTGAAATATAGTTTGGTGGTTTCTTACAAAACTTAACATTCTCTTATTGTATAACCCAGCAGTTTCACTCCTTAGTATTTACCCAAAGTGGCTGAAAGCTTATGTCCACACAAAAACCTGCACACAGATATTTATAGCAGCCTTATTCATAATTACAAAAACTGGGAAGCAACCAAAACATCCTTCATTGGTGAATGGATAAATAAACTGGTACATGCAGACAATGAATATTTTTCAGTTCCTAAAAGAAATGAACTACCAAGCCATGAAAAGACATGGAAGAATCGTAAAAATATATTATTAAATGAAATAAATCAATCTGAAAAGGTTACACACTGTATGATTTCACTTATATGACATTGTGGAACTGGCAAAACTTTGGAGATGGTAAAAAGATCTGCAGCCACCAAGGTTTAGGGGAGAGGGAGAGATGAAAAGTCAGAGCTCAGGATTTTTAGGGCAGTGAAATTACTCTGTATGATACATGTCAATACACATTTGTCCAAACCCGTATAATATACAACATCAAGAGTGAACCCTAATCTAAATTGTGGACTTTGGTTGATAGTGGTGTATCATTGTAGGTTCATCAGTTGTAATAAATGCGGGAGATGGTGGGAGATGTTGATAATGGGGGAGGCTGTGTGTGGGTGATAACATGGAGTAAATGGAATATCTGTACTTTCTGCTTAATACTGTTGTGAACCTAAAACTGCTCTAAAAAAAATAAAGGTTTCATTTTATTTTATTTTTTAACACTATCACCATTTGAACTAGAAAAACCATAACCCTTCCTTGCATCACAGGATTTACGTCTTTAAATTTACATCTGGGGGAAGCCGGGATGGCTCAGAGGGTTAAGCACTCTCCTTGCAGCCCCGGGGACCGAGGATTGAATCCCAGCCCCAGCCCCTGCAGACCTATATGCTGAACTGGGGTGTGTTTCCCATACCAGGAGGCCCCCAGTTTGGTCTCTGGCTTGAAGGGGCATGTCTCGGCCTCCCATGTGGAATGCGCCCAGCCCAGTACTCACCCTGTGCAGCCCCCGCCCATCTGTGTGGAATGAAACCATGTTGAAAACTGATGACGTACAACTATGGAGACTGCTCTGGGCCCACCCCCTTCTCTCTGTCTCTCTCTGTCTCTGTCAAAAACAATAAAATAAGTCTTAAAAATAATACAACAGGTCCTTGAATAACATTGTTTCATTCAGTGTCATTCCATTATAGTGTTCATGAGATGTAGGAACTTAATTCTTGTTTATGTCAATTAGCGTATGGTAAATTGGTTTTATTGTAGGTCTTTTGCTACAGTTCCAAGTACCTATCAACGATGTTAAGTGAGGACTTACTGTACTACGTTTCATGGGATGCCTGCCCTTTATTTACACTGAGAGAAGTGAGACATTTCTCACTGAATTATTGGAACATATTTGAACAGAGAGTACCTGTCCTGTACATTCCTCCTTTCTCTTTTCTGAGGAATACAAGTTCTGATGTGAATGAACCCTCTTAGCTGAAACTGATCTGTTAAGTGGAGTTTGACCAGAATCAGAATATCCTGGTAATACAGCCAGATGAATGATAAATTTGCCTATTTTATTCTGTTTTAAATACAAATTCAGCAGTCATGTAGTCATAGCTAATGTAAATATAATGATACTAATTACAGTTCATTCAAAATTCTTTTGTAGTTTTGAGCCCCTCCCCTCATTATTCAATCTGCAGAATAATAGCAATAAGAATAGTTAGCATTTATTGATTGTAAACAGTAAGTGACAAGCACTTTATGTGGATTATTTCTTTTAATTCTTACATTATGAGGTAGGTACCGGTATATGTATTAATATCTTCATATGGGGAATTTGAAGCTTAGAAATATTAATCAAGTTATCAGAGGTTACATAGAAAGTGAGTTGTCAAACAGTATTTGAACCCAGGCTGTGTGATTACAGAGCTGGTGAGCTTATCCATAAGGTGTAGTACCTCCTTTAGTATTGCTTACCTTTGATGTTCTAACTGAGAAACCTTGTACTTCAGTTATCCTTAGTTTAGTTTTATGGACTAAAATTTTAGTTCAATTAACTGGATCCTCAAGCTTTTAATAATGAAAGGAAAAATCCCTAGATTCTTGAGAATTCTAAAAGCTTCTAGAAATTTGTGGCCAATACTTATTTTAAAATGGTGCGGGAACTAGGGTGTTTAACGTAGGAAAACAAATTCAAACTGAAACTCTGGTTGACAGTAAAATTAGATATACGCTCTGTGTGAGGCTGAAAGACAATTTGGACCAGAGGGTGAAATTTGTGGGGAAGTATACTTACTGGCTTAGTTCTAAAGAACAATGGTCAAAATCTGTAGTATTGGGAAATGAATAGAATTACCGGTACTTTTGGGGAAAGCTAGTTAGTTCCCTTGTACCAGTAGTGAACCATTATTACAACTAGCCCACTTTGCTCAGGGTATGTATGGTAAAGCAGGCATGTCCAACCTGCAGCCCAGGATGGCTTTGAGTGAGGCCCAACACAAATTCTTAAAACATTACGAGATTTTTTTTCAACTTTTTTTTTTTAGCTTACCATCTAGTGTTAGTGTATTTTATGTGTGGTCCAAGACAATTCTTCCAGTGTGGCCCAGGGAAGCCAAAAGGTTGGACACTTGGTGTAAAGGTTCAAGCTACATGTTATGGGAACTAGAGTAGGTAACAAAAGCTGTCTTCCAAATCTGATTAGATCTCTGTGGCTTATTTGAAGCCTATTGCATAAACTAGCCACAGAAAGGATTGAGAACCTTGATTTTAAAAGTAATACACACAGGTTGTATGACCTCAAGAAATTTGAGAACCTTTCTTTTACAGTAAACAAGCTTTTTTTGTACTCTGCAAAAATAGTAATGTTGCATTTTCTCTAGTTTGAGAGAACTGAAGAATGTGAATTTTTTTGTGGGAGAGTGTGGCATTGTAATGGTAGCCAATATGTAGTATCTCTTTCTGTTGACATTATATCTTACATGCCTAATTGATACAAACTAGTTAAGAGAATCTAGGTCTGAAATTAACTTTGAAACAGTGAATGACAAGTATCTTAACTCTTAACTACTTTGAAGTTTATTTCAGATGCTGAATTATTTAACTAAATAAATAAAATGTTGGGAGGAAACTAGGTCTTTAAGGGACTGACTCTTATTTACTGTCATATCATTGAACCCAGCACAGTGTTAACTGCTCATTTAATACTGGGTCAGTCAGTAATCCATGGTAATATTTAATACAGTATCTGAGCTAACATGTTAGTTTCTTTTTTAAGTTGCCATATGAACATGTTCTAAAAAGTTGTTTCAAAGAAGAAAGCAATATTCGTAAGAACTAGAAAGTTGAAGAATAATGTCACATTTATATTGTCAGGAAGTAAAGTAACAGAGGTGTATTAGTTTTAGTATAAGTTCAGACTGAAAAATAATCTGAACATCACCTGTCAAATTCAAAACTTGATTTTATCTCCAGCTTCAGTGTAGCTGAATTGCTTCAGTGGTCTTTGCTTTCAGATGATCTTTCTTATCTTATCTATTAGCACAATATATTTTACTTGTTTCTACTTGTATCACCAATTACTATGGGAGCAAAAAGCTCCATAGATAAAGCAGTTGCCTCAGTTTGTTTATTTGAATAGCATTAGTTTCCTGATTCTAAATAACATTATAGCTATTGGGTAATATAAGTCATATTTCTTAATAAGCTATAGCATTAAAATAAATCAAAATTATAAGAACTTAAAGAGTGGAAGAAATGCTTACTCTTTCTTTAGGCATTTACTGATGTGTATAACTTCAGTCCCTGAATAAAAAGGAAACAAGTTTAGTAAGTAAAGTCAGTAATGAATATTAACTTCTCAGAAAAATTGTTTGCTTTCACATTTCTTCATATTATGTATATGGCATCATCTGTAATAAATTTCTCACATGTTTTATTTACTTTGGTCTTTATTCCTTTTATAATTTGATTTTATGTAACTGTATTTTTATAATAAAAACTTAGTATGATGATTTTTAAGAATTAGCCATCAAATTCTTCTTAAACCCATAGAACAACAAAATATTGTCAATTATAAATGACAATTTCTCTTTGCCAAGAATAAATATGTTTCTTTTCATAAAAATATTTAGTCTTTTCTTGATGTTATAGTGGTTATGAATAAAAAATTTGTTTGAATTTAGTTGCTGTCTGAATTTAATTTTGTTTTAAAAGCAAGAGTAAACAATGGATCATAGATTTGAATGCTTGTTGACTTGTTGGATAGATTGGTCTATTTAGCTATTTGACATTTATGAAGCATTTGCTGTATGCTTGCTGGGCACTATGAGTTAGAGTTTCAAAGAAAATGAAGACATGTACTTCCTTGAACTCTTCCTGACTTAGGACATTAGTACCTTAGTAAAGATTAAAAAAGAAAACAACCTTAAGTTCTAAGTGTTATGACTAATATACCATTTGTGTGAGATCATTCAGATTTTAATCTCTAAATCTAATATCCAAAAGAGTTCACTTTGATTTTAATCTCCAAATCTGATATCTAAGGGGGCTTTTGAAGGTTTAGGGCTGCTCATAGAGATGTTCTAAATGACCTGGAAGGATTTGTTTTATCCTTGAAGGGAAGTTCAGCAGCCATTCCAAAGGAGAGAGGCTTACGAAGCTCTTAGAAAGAAGGGAAGAGGAAGGGATGGGATTGGGAGGGAATTCTAAGAATTTTCTTTATAGGTTTCTTTGCTTCAGAGCTCAGTATTTATCTGAAAGATAGCTGTGAGTGAACTAGTCATAATAGTACTTTGGGCCTATTGGACAACTGACTCTGGGATGCTTTTGTTGAAGGATCTTGGAACGGGCATGTCCAACCTGTGACCCAGGATGGCTTTGAATGAGGCCTAACACAAATTCTTCAAACACTGTGAATTTTTTTTGTGTGACTTTTTTTTTTTTTCTAGCTCATCAGCTATTGTTAGTGTTAGTATATTTTATGTGTGGCCCAGGATAATTCTTCCAGTGTAGCCCAAGGAAGCCAAAAGTTTGGAATTCTAGTGCTCAGTAACTACATGTGGCTCATGGCTACATTATTGGATAGTGTAGACGTAGAATGTTTCCATCATCTCAGACAGTTCTTTTGCACAGCACTAATAGATGACAAAGTTTCATTAGAAAGATGTTAAAGGGACTTACTTGTGTGGAGGATGTTAGTATAGAATTAATTGCAAAGGATATTTCTTTACTTTTCTAAGACTTTGACTGTGACAATATTAGTTGACATTTACAACATTTCAGGCATTTCAATTCTTTTGCTCCCAGAGTAAAATAAACTAATTCTGTAGTTTCATTTCAGGATTATAAAAATTGGCATGTTTCACTCTCAAGATGATTATGAAAGTTAGAATTTGTGATTTCACATTTCTAGCTAACATTTGATTTCATTGTGCAGTCTTCTAAGGCAGATATTGATTGAATGAGATCTTACGGTATTTCTTTGCTATTCTTTGTTTCCATTACTTCATAAGCCTCTGAAGTTTTGATGCTTTTTAGCTGGTTAGGTAAATTCTCATCTACCTCACCAATCTCTCAACCCTCAGTCTGCTTTAGAAAGCAGCAAATGAATATATTTATGTTAGAAGGAAGCACCCTCATTCTTTAGTTTCCCACTCAACTTTGGACATGGGAAATTGGGGAAAAAAAAATATTTGTAACATAGCAATACTTTTAGTATGAATATGTGGTAAATATTAATAAAACCTACCATTTGCACCCCAAATGGAAATAACCTTATCATTTTTGTTGTATAATGTACTGATTAGAAAAAGTGGGCATTAGATAAAATGTGAAAGATTTCTCTTGATCTTAGTGGGAATACTCTAGTGTGTTTACCCTTGAATCTGTGATAATGGCTCTTGGTTTCAGATAATGTCTTTTTACTGTATTAGTAGTTTCAAGCAGAAATCATGATCTTCATAGATATAAAAAAGGTATTTGATTATATTTAACATCCATTTTTGATAGTTAAAAAATCTCTTACTACAATACAAATACATATTTCAATAAACATGATCAGGTATCTTGCTTAATTTTTTTAATATAAAACCCTTTTCCTAAAATAAAAACCAGGGGAAGCTGGGATGGCTCAGTGGGTTAAGCACTCACTTTGCAGCCCCGGGGACCGAGGATCGAATCCCGGCCCCAGCCCATGCGGACCCATATGCTGAACTGAGGAGTGCCCCCCAGTTTAGTTCTCCCTGGGGTGAAGACCCCGGCCCTGTGCAGCCCTGTGCCCACCTGTGGAATGAAACTATGTGGAGAAACCAATGATATGCAACTATGGAGACTGTTCTGGGCCCTCCCACTTCTCTCTGTCTCTGTATCTCTCTCTCTCTGTCAAAAACAATAAAAATAAATGTTTAAAATAAAAACTTTATTTGGTCATGGTGTTTTTCTATTTTAACATGCTTCTTGATTCTTATTGCTTATATTAATTTAAAAAATAGATTGATATAGTGTGTGGGGATGGGGTAGGTGTGGTGTGTGTGTCATCAAATTTTTAATACAGTGTCACTAAAAGAATTGAGAAGCTGTCCTTAGTCTGTTTTCTGGAACAATTTAAGAAGCATAGGACTTAACCTGTTCCTTAAATGTTTTATCTCCTTGTTTGAGCCTTGGTGCTTTTAGAATATAATTCTGTGCAGGTTTCTTAAATTCTTATGTGTCGAGGTTGATTTATTCTTAGTTTTCAAATTTATCAGCATAGATTTACATACATCATTATTTTTTACTTTTTGTATCTATGGTTATAAATTCTTTTATTCTTAATTATCTTTTTGTGTTTTCTTATACAAACTAATGTTTTACCTATTTCATTATTTTATTTTGAAAGAATGAATTCTTTAGTTTTAAATAAGTTTTTGTAATTCATTTTCACTTTTATCATTGTGAATTCCTCTTTCTTCTAAAGGATTACTGATATCCAAATGGTTTTTCTCCTTGAGATGATACTTTGAAGGAAGTGAAGTGAGAAGTGAAAATTGCTTGTCTGTGGTGTAGGCTTCCTACTTCTATAAAATTGCAACACTTAAATGTAATAGGTCATTGCTTAAATAGAAATGATTACGATTCCAGAATATGGCTCTGACCAGTTGCAGGTCATAGTTTTTCCTTCCTTTGTATCATGGTTTTGTTAAAAGGATATTTTGAAAGAATGAGTAGTGTGTAGTGTCTTTTTTTTTAATAAAAGATTTTCCATTTAAATATTTTGGGATCCTCATGGTGCTTTGCTTAACTTTATGCATTCTAACAACCAAAGATTGCATAGATTATACTGTTCTACTTAAGGATTTTACTAGTTCTCAGTAAAATGAGTGGTGGGTGGGTTTTAATGGCAATAATTTTTTAGAACATTAAACAAATGTGAGAATATAAAACAAAGCTATATTTAATCACCATTAATGAACTAACACATTTCTGTTTATTTATTGAAATGTTCCTTTTGTGTTGATATATGTATTTTCTTACAGAATATTTTTATTTAAGACTAAATTTAAGTACTTGTTTTCCTTTTTAGGTATAAGCGTGTCTTTTCAGTTGGAACCCATGCGATTACTACATATAATCCCAATACTTTAGAAGTAACAAATCAGGTAATCATGTTAGAAGCTGTTAGGTGTTTGTTTGAAAGCCATTTGAATTTTAAAATCCAAGATATGACCCATAACTCCCTGGCCTGAAATCAGTACTTTAGGTTAGAAATGTCAAAGCTGAAAGAGATTGATATTCTTATATAATGCTCAGTGCTCGGACTAAAAGTGGGGTGATAAGAGAATGTGCTTCTTTCTAGGCTCTAAATGGCATAACTTTTTGATATGTTAGTGTAGATGATAGCCATCTCTTCTGTGTAAAATTGGTAAATTATAATTTTAAAGGCTATGTTGTTACTGTAATATGCATAACATAATAGGTTCATTCTCAAGTGCAGTGGTTGGAACATACTTGTCATGGAAGTAGGGTCACTGATTATAAAGTCAAGGCTAACATGTACATGGATAAGTAAACATATTTACGTAAGCATTTATTTTAATTCTAACTTAGGTATGCTCTACAGATTCGGTTTTTTTGTTGTTGCTATTAATTTTAACAGATTTGCATGTAATCATAAAATTTTATTCCCTAATTTGTTTCACTCCTATATGTTTTAGTTGCTTTGGATTAATGTCATTAATCATTAAAATTGGAATATAGATAATGTATTTTTATTGTTGACTCTGATGGCTAAACGCCTTTAAAAGAATTTGTTATAGAATTATTATGAGCTATAACTTCTTCTAGCCCTCAGTATTATTGTGTAAAATTTTTCTCATGTAACCAGTAATTGTGAAATTAAAGTGGTGAAAATGTTTGTTCCATTTCATTATATTATAGCACCAATTAAAATAATTTCTATTTTAGTGGCCTTATGGAGACATTTGCAACATTAGCCCTGTTGGAAGAGGACAAGGAACAGAGTTTAACCTCACATTTCGTAAAGGCAGTGGGAGAAAGTCAGAAACTTTAAAATTTTCTACAGAGCACAGAACGGAACTTCTTACAGAAGCATTGGTAAGAACAGTTCCATGTTCATAAACTAAATTTCTCTCTTTTTTTAAAAACTAAACAGTTTTATAAAGTATAGGTATTAATGTTCAGAGCCTTTGTTCCCACTGTGCTTATTTTTCTTATTGACTTTTAACTTGACACTGTGAAATTTTTACTTTTCTCTAACTAAAAAATGGAAAATCCTGCATATGTGATAGTTTTTAGTCTTTTTAAAGTGCATATAAGAACAGAGCAGTTATATATTTAATTAATCAACTTGTTTTTCAGTAAAGTTCCACATACTTTCTGTTAAATATCCTTAAACTATAACTTTAATAATAATACTTTTTAAATATCAAGGTTACCAAGTTGGGATTTTCCTTTTTTTTTTTTTTTAAGATTTATTGTTTTTGAGAGAGAGAAAGAAGAGGGTGAGTGGGTGAGTCTCCATAGTTGTGCATCATTAGTTGTGACATAGTTTCATTCCACACAGGTGGATGTGGGGCCACGTGAAATAGGAACTGAGCTGGGGGCCCCCCACATGGGAGGTGAAAACCTTTGCTTCTAAGCCATCTTGGCGATTACCAGTTGTGCTGCAGTTCGGCATATTGGTTGCATGGGCCAGGGCAGGGCTGGGAATTGAACCCTAGACCTTGAGATTGTGAGCAAGCTCTCAACCATTGAGCTATCCCAGCATTCCCAAGGGATTTTTCTTGTTTTCGACAGAAAGGACTGATCTGTGATTCTTCCCTCCCAGTCTGTTGTCATTAACTGTGGTTGTTTTCTCTTTCAGAGATTTAGAACCGATTTTTCAGAAGGAAAAATCACAGGAAGGGCAAGTATTTAACATTTTTTAATATCTATTATTATTTGTTCAAATGTTGCCTTGTGTTGTAAAGGTCATCCATGATCTGTGTGTTCCTTTTCTGGCAAAGCTAAAGAGAAAAAAGGAAACATAATTTTAATATTTACTGATACCACAAGATAGAGAAGATGAATATAGTTTTAACAAGAAATGCAGATATGGGGAATATGATTTATGACTATTAATGCTGATAGTTGTGAAAAATCTTCAGACAGAAAACTATGGAGCATTAAAAACAATGCTGTCACCATCTCAGGCAGTTTTTATTCAGTATTTTAAACAGCAAGGGTATGCATGGTACTGCTGATAATACTTGTTGGAACATGCAGTCATTGTTTGGTGTAAGAGTTTCCTATTTCAGAAGTATTAAAGCTGTAAGATTTGGATGTTTCGAAACTGTCTTATATGTACTTGCACCGGATCTGGCTGGTGAGGAAGTTTTACATGGTGTACCAACAGCTTTTAGAGAGTCATGGTTACTTATTTGGAATCTTCTTAACGCTTCCCAGGCCTTTTCTAGTCATATTACAGCAACGTTATACTAAATCAAGAGATTTCTTTGGGGGGGGGGGGGGGTCTGCTTTTATTTCCCTGAGAAGATAAAGCTTTTATAATTGGGAGGTTGGAGGGTAGAATTATGCCTAAACTAATAGCACTGTTTAGAACTCTGGCTTCTGGCGAAAGGCAGGAAATGAATTCTGGTACTCAAGTGCTGGTAATACTATTCTCCTGTCTTTTTAAAGCTCTCTTCTTTTCTGTGGATGTTCTGCTATGTGTTTTAGCATCCCAGAAGCCTTACTGATCTAACACAAGCAGTTGGCTGATTGTTCAGGATTCATTTTAAATAGTTTAATGGCAGTTAGTGAGCTGCTTGTTCTTACTGCTGTTGAGTCACAGATTTCTATGAATCTTAATTTTGTATGCTTATTTTAATTATTTTATGTTAACAGGTGAGTTATGTATATATTACATCTATTTGGAAAACAACTGCTTCCAAAAGCATACTTACAGATTTTGTTTACAAGTTTCCCTTTCTATCAGTTAACTTCAACAACTTAGTGATTTTCAAAACTTTTGTGGTGCAAACAATTATCTCTAGACAGTTGCCTGAAGGACAAGTCTACCTGATTTTATATAAAAAATAAGTAGCATTTCCTTCTCCCCTAAATGCTGTCCTGCTGGCTAAACAACACTCTTGAATATGTTGAATTTGGCCCTCAGACCTTCAGAATTGCTCCTAGATATATGGTACTCTAAATCAGGGTCTCTCAGGTCTCTTTCTTGGCCTCCACAGTCCTGAGGGATAATGATGTGTTTCCATCAGGTGTATCTCATCATTAGGACAGTTGATTATATGCTGGGAAGAATGGAGACTACCCTGTAGAGTGGGTTGGGGGCATGTAAATGGGCATAGTTTGGAAAAACACCACTACTTGTGGTGAGGTGTGGCTCTGCCCCATCTTTTAGTTTGAAATCAAAGCTCCAAGTACATCTTCTTGTCAGTTTGCAGAATTCCTTTTGTGGAACTATAATGTGTATGGTGTCATTGATCAGAAAGCTGAGGGTACTTGAAGTAGTATGATCCGAAGAACCTCATATCTGAGTTTAGTGTTGGGATGTTAGTGGAGGTGTTTATGATTTAATGCCTTACTCTCTTTAATGAATACCCACAAGAGAATTCCTCTCTTATTTCACTATTTGAAACTGTTATACTCTTGAGCCACCAATTATTTTTACTTTAGAAGTCATACAACTGACCATGCGTTCCTCTTCATATTAATGGGTAGGAAACTTTGTGGACTTTTGTAGGCAAAAAGATACTCATTTCACATTGGACACTTTGTTATCCTTATAGTCTCTTTGCCTCATTTTGTATTTCAAATTATTACTTTTAATCATATAGTTTTGTTTAGCATCTTCAACTAAACCCTGTTTTTCCAAGAATTTAAGATGGAGTAATAAATTAATGTTGACAATTTTAATAATTTCTGATACTAAGTACTTTAAATTTACAAAAGAATGTTATGGCCTAAATGGAATTTTACTTGTTAATAAGATCAGACTTCTATATTATCTTGAGTGGGACTTGATTATCAAAGTAGCAGTCTCACACATGTTTGTGTCTTTCCATAATACCAGACTTTATTAAAACAAAGCCATGGATCTAGTCGTATTGCCTCGGTTTTCCATGGGCATTGACCAAGGCTTGAACCAGAGTACAGCCCAATAGTAGACGTAGAATGGTTCCACACAAAAGGGTCACACGGGTTTGCAAGAAATAGGGTTAGAAAAAGCAAAGTCTTATGAAAGAGGAATAGAAGAAAGAGTACACTGTTCAGCGTGAGTCCCTGTGGCTGGCCGATGAGGGCACCAGGAGGCAAGGCTTCAAGCGCTCCGTCCAGGATGAGTGCAATGTGGCTATCAGCTTGTCAGTTGAGGCCTGAGTGACGAGCTGACGGGGAGTTATGATTTTATACTCAAGACTGGGTGTGGTCCACCCATCTCCAGTCCAGATGGTCACGCTCCACCCAGCGTCTGGAGTTATTTGCATAGGGTGTTCACTGAGTATACCTTTCATGTGATGCGCTGGTATGACTGTGACTTTGTGACTGACGTAACTGTCAGAATTATTAGAGTTCATTTCGTGTTTCTAATTAATGCTCTATAGATAAAATAGCTTTCCATTGGTATAATTAAAAAAGCCTAAGGTTCAGCTTTTTTGTGTATGTAGAAAGAAAATCTATATTGATATACTGAACTAGCAGCACAGGTTTTTTTAAATTGAGTATTGTAACGTCCCTGAAATGACTTAGCTCCTTTCCAGATCTAACTTAATTAAAAGAATCTATCAGCAAAAGTTGAAATCTTTTTCCCAATAAAACTCTTTCAGAATAATGTTTCTGTTTAGAACTTTTTTTTTCTTTTGATAGATTTGTTTAAGAGTGACTTAAAATTATTTTACAAAATATTGTAATCCAAAACTTTGATAATTTAGAAAGGACATACTGTCTTCAGTTAGAGTGGACATGCTTAATTAAATAAATAAATACAAACCTCCAAATAGCTAAAATTAATGTTTTTTAACAATTTGGATAGTAGCTTATGGTTTGGTTAGATATTTATTTGTTTCATTCGTGACTGACTGATACATTAAATATAATTTTAATGTAAGTGTATATATGTGAACCTAAAATTCATGTTATTTTTCTTTAGAGGTATAACTGCTATAAGCATCACTGGAGCGATACAAGAAAACCTGTCATTTTGGAAGTAACTCCTGGAGGCTTTGACCAAATTAATCCTGCAACCAACACAGTCCTTTGCTCCTATGACTATAGAAATATTGAAGGCTTTGTAGATCTCTCTGATTATCAAGGAGGGTTTTGTATACTTTATGGTGGATTTAGTAGATTGGTAAGTACTGTTTTTAAAAGTCATTTTAAAAGGGACATGCCCATTTGAAGAAAAGCAGTATTTTTACCCTTCATTTTGAAATTTCGTGTGAGTCCTTTGGAAGGAAGTATGGTATTAAGAGTTCAGGTTTGGGTACCAAAGAGCTTGATTCTCAGTTTGCAGCTCTCTAAAATGAGGAGAGTAATACACAAGACTGTCTGGGAAAAAATTCAGCCATAAATGCCTCTGTTGTTCTTATCACACCGCTGGGCACTTTCTGAACAGCCCTCACATATGTCATAGTTTTTTTGTTTGTTTGTTTTTGAGGATCCAGTGAGATAATTTATGTAAAATGTTTAGTACAGTGTGTAGCTTAGTGTTCAATAAATGGTAGTTACTTTCATTAGTATTAATGTTTTACCTAACAGTTTCTAAGCTTACTTTGAAAATATAATTTAAAATCTCTTATTTTTGTAGTCTTTTTTATTTTTCCCAGCTCTCTGTAATCTGAAATCTGAGTATTCACTGAAACTCCAAACTTTGAATTCATCACATGTTTTTATCTTGAGATTCTGAGTTATATGTAAATTGTGTGGTACAGCAGAAGCCATTTAAGATGCTGAGACCCTGGTTGTTAACCTGAGCTATAGATGTCGACCTTTTTTTTTTAATAAGAAATGTCCTGCCTTCCTTAATGAAACCCCACATCTCAAAGATGAGCAGTAGAGAGAGAGTGTCCACACAGAGGGGCTCGGTTGAGCTTTAGCTACCTTAGTAGCCTGGGTACACTACTCTGAGATTTAATGTTCTGTATATGTTATTTTTCCCTGGGTAGCAGAGTCAGGGCAAGCCTGGAACTTTTAAATGCATATGAGGCTAGAGTATAACAAAAGAGAAGTAAAAAGGATGAAAGGGGAGGCCAACAATCTGATTTGCAAAATGTCAGCTCTTTAGAACCGTAGGCCTTTTTTTGTCCTAGATTTACTCTTTATCTGGTAATGGGTATCATCCTACTGTTCCTCATCTAGGTAATAACATATTACCTCTGAATCTAGACCCAAAAGATGAAGGCCCAAAGAGGAAATTACGAGTTCCCTCTCCCACCCTAAAGCTTGCTGTGGTAGTTCTGTCTAAAGGCTTGTCTCTTCCCTGTGCCTTGGAAGTTTGTAATGATTAACCCCTTGGTAGAAAACACACCTAATTATAGGAATATGGCCTTATAGACCTTAATAGGATATGGTAACTATATCATAGTAATTCAACCAAGCCTTGAATTATGCACATGGTAAACATTAAGGATGAGAATTCTGATACTCCTCAATTGCCAACATATTTCCCCCTGCCACCCGCCTCCCCCATATTTTATTGCTTAATGGCATCAAGCACTTAATTTTAGCATATGTGCTGCCAAAGCGAGCACTAGCACTTTTAATTTTAATCATCTGCTTTCTGAGCATACTGTGCCTTTTAAAAGACACTAGCTAAAATGAGAACTCACTACAAGTATAATAGCATGACAGATTCATTCAACAAACTCTTATCTGCTACCTTCTGCATCCATAGTGACTGTGATAATCTGCTGGAAATAAAATTAGGTTTTAAAACATGATCTGATCCAGTGTTTCTCAGTAGGGGAGCTATTGGCATTCTGGTGCAGGACAGTTTTTTCTTGTGTGGGACTCTTCTGCCCTTTGCAGAACAATTAGCATTTCTGGCCTCTAGGTACCAAATGCAAGTAGCAATACCTTATTCTTTTTTTTTAATAAATATTTATTTTTATTGTTTTTTGACAGAGAGAGAGATACAGAGACAGAGAGAGAACTGAACTGGGGGAGCTCCCAGCTCAGCATATGGTTCCGCACGGGCCGGGGCCGGGACTCGATCCCTGGTCCCCGGCACTGCAAAATGAGCGCCTAATCCACTGAGCCATCCCGGCTTCCCCAATACCTTATTTTTAACCTTTGTAAATACACTCCTGAGGGTTGGTTTGTAATATCCATGGACCAATGACTTGTGAACATTTAAACATTCTTCAAGCTAATCTTCAAGAAAGCCCACTCACTATATGGAAACAGATTAAATCATAGCTATCTTAGTTGAAACTGGAATCTTTCCCACAAAGTACCTACAACATCTGGACTTGGCTGGGGTCCCTTGGGGCCCTTTGAAAGGACCTGGAGTGCTATTTCCCCCCATGGTGAGAACCAGAGTACTAGATTATGTAGTAGTTTAAATTGTCTTTATAATGACTTACTAGAGTAGTTATAATTTCCATTCAGTGAGTTATTTGCAAGACTCTGTATCTCAGATTATGTGATTTTAATTTAGTAACAATATTTCTATCACAACACATTGCTTATTTACATCTGATAAGATCTACTACCTTTCTTCTCTAGAATTGCTACTTCTGTTCCTTTCGAATGAGTTGATTCAATATGATTACATTTTAGTTATTTCAACCCTGACTTTAAATTTTAAAATTTGTGCAGCATTTATTTGCATCAGAGCAAAGAGAAGAAATTATCAAAAGTGCAATAGATCATGCTGGCAACTACATAGGTATTTCATTGCGGATCAGAAAAGAACCTTTAGAATTTGAGCAATATTTGAATCTTCGTTTTGGAAAATACAGCACTGATGAATCCATCACATCTTTAGCAGAGTTTATAGTCCAAAAAATATCACCAAGACACTCGGTAAGACCCATGTGTTAAAAATTTGCTCATCTGATTTTGACATTTTTCTTTGAAAACTTTTTAATTTCTCAATTTTGTTTGAAGGAACCTGTAAAAAGAGTTCTAGCACTTACAGAAACATGTTTAGTAGAACGTGATCCAGCAACCTATAATATTGCAACATTGAAGCCTTTAGGAGAAGTAAGTTTCATTAATATTAACTCAAATGAGTTTTCTTTCTATTGATAAATTAGAATAAATTTCTATATTATTTTATGCTTAAAGAATTGGAAACAAAAAGAATATGTATTTAATACTTCACAATATATTAATCTCTAGAATAATAAATATTTCAAAATTAATTTCCAGGTATACAATGAATGGAACTTTTATTTCAATAATTGTATGAAAAGTCTTATATTGTAAATAAGTTACATTTTTAAATACTGACTTTTGTGATGATGTGTGGTTTTCTAACAAAAATTAAAACTAAATATCTTTTGTTGAACTTGTTTTTTTGTTTTCATTAGGTATTTGCATTGGTTTGTGACTCAGAAAATCCACAACTTTTCACCATTGAATTTATAAAAGGGCAAATACGGAAATATTCTTCAACAGAAAGGTATTTTTAAAATTTCATTAAGCTTTTGAGATCCTACTATGTGCAAGGCAAAATGCTCTATCAAAGAGGAAAAACAAAGATTTTTTAAATCCAGAACTTTATGTAATTTAAAAAACGATAACATTATTTTGTTGTATTTTTTAAATTACCTTCATCCAGTTTTCAGATTCCTAAAGAGAATAAAAGTGATGACTGGACTTAAAATAAAATGATGAAAATAAAGTGTATTTCTGAAATTTAAGCTTTTACATTATATTTTAAAATAGTACCTACTATTTTCATTTTTAGATTTCTATAAGTTAACATCATTAGGCTTAGTTATGAATTTTTTTAGTGGAGTATGCATATATTTATACTACTGTGACTTAGCTGTTGATGTGAAAACCTGTGAGATACTATAGCTCATAAACTCCTCCTATAAAGTGAACACACTTACTGTTTGTTCTTCTGAATGACTGGATCTCCCTTTATATACTAAGCCATTGTCATGGGATTGGCAGTATTTGCATTCCAGGCAATTCTTTCAATAAATAGATGGAGACTAAATCTTTTTAAAGTTACCATAGTTGAAATAGGGGAAGCTAGGATGGCTCAGCGGGTTGAGCGCTCACTTTGCAGCTCTGGAGCCCAAGGATCGAATCTCAGGTCCTGCCCGTGTGGACCCACATGCTGAACTGGGGTGTGTCCCCAGTTCGGTTCTTGCCGGGGCCTATGCAGGAGGCTCCTGACCCAGTTCCTGCCCTGCACAGCCCTGTGCCCACCTGTGGAGTGAAACTATGTGGAAAGCTAGTGCTGTCAGCTGTGGAGACTGCTCTGGGCCCTCCCCCTTCTTTCTATCTCTCTCTCTCTAAAAAAACAATAATGTATCTTTAAAAAAATTTTTAAAAAGTTAGTTGAAATAGATTTTGTACATTTTGCTGCTGTCTATTAAGATAGCATTATTGAAATACTTTCAATTCCTGTAGTATGACCAGTAATGGTTTCATACCTTAGGAAGCTTTTGATCAAAGGTCAACAAAAATGGCATCATAAGCAAAAGGTTATGTTTTTTTCCTATCTTGAATTCAAGGAAGAAAGAACATCTGAAAAAATAAAGCAAATGTTTTAATCAGAGGAAGAATCTCAACACTTATAGTCTGTTGTGTATGTTATATAGCTTTATGTACGTCAAGCTTGTCCAACCTGGGGCCCAGGATAGCTTTGAATGCAGCCCAAAACAAATTTTTTTTTGAACATGAGATTTTTTTTTTTAAAGCTCACCAGCTATCGTTAGTGTTAGTGTATTTTATGTGTGGCCCAAGACAATTCTTCCAATGTGGTCCAGGGAAGCCTAAAGGTTAGGCACCCCTGGTGTATATTATTAATATATTGTTTAATGGTAGCACTAGGAAAAAGGTGTGATTATTACTAATAAACCTTCCATTCAAAAAGTAAAGCAATTTCTTTGTGACTTTGGGTTAGGAAAAGATTTTGTAGATATAATACCAAAAGCATAATTCATAAGAGAAAATAATTGATTAATTAGACTTCGTCATAATTTAAAATTTTGCCCATGAAGAAAAGGAAAAGACAGGCCACAGACAGGGAGAACAAGTTTGGAAAACTTAATGCTGATAAAGGGACTTGCATCCAGAATCTATAAAAAACTCTTATAACATAATACTAAAGAAACAAACAAAAAAAATAATAAATAGGCAAAACAGTCATATAGACACCTCACCAAAGAAGGTATATAAATGGTAAATAAGCACATTAAAAAATGAGTCATTGGGGAAGCCGGGATGGCTCAGTGGTTTAAGCACTCACTTTGCAACCCCAGGGACTGAGGATTGAATCCTGGCCCCGGCCCATGTGGACCCATATGCTGAACTGGGGAGTGCCCCCAGTTCGGTTCTCACTGGGGTGAGACCCTGGCCCAGTTCCTGCCCTGTGCAGCCCTGTGCTCACCTGTGGAATGAAAGTATGTGGAAAGACCAATGATGTACAACTATGGAGACTGTTCTAGGCCCTCCCCCTTCTCTCTCTCTCTCTCTCTCTCTCTCTCTCTCTGTCTGTCTCTCTCTGTCAAAAACAATAAAAATAAAATCTTTAAAAATGAGTCATTGGTTCTTGGACAGTCAATAGTTTAGTGGTTACCTGAGGGGAAG
>PVKE010019490.1:0-28423 GCA_004027555.1 Craseonycteris thonglongyai | reverse complement strand
AAAAAAAAACAATTTAAAAATAAAAAAATTTTGGGAAGCCGGGATGGCTCAGTGGGTTAAGCACTCACTTTGCAGCCCCGGGGACCGAGGATCGAATCCCAGCTCCGGCCTGTGTGGACCCATATGCTGAACTGGGGAGTGCCCCCAGTTCAGTTCTCACCGGGGTGAGACCCCGGCCCAGTTCCTGCCCTGTGCATCCCCACACCCACCTGTGGAATGAAACTATGTGCAAAAACAAATGATGTGCTACTATGGAGACTGTTCTGGGCCCTCCCCCTTCTCTCTGTCTCTGTATCTCTCTCTGTCAAAAACAATAAAAATCAATCTTAAAAAAAAAAAATGTTGAATGGCTTATTCTTTTATTTAACTAACTTCAAATTTAATACCGTCAAGAATGCAATGATGCAATGATGATGTTTTTCTGAATAGAAATATGCCAGGCACTGAATGAGATGCTGGGAAACCTAAGAAGGGCCCTGTCCAGGCCTTGGTCACTCAGCAGGGGCAGATGCCAGCACTGGAGTACAGTGAGGGACGCAGTGGTGGCGGCACATCATGTTACAGAGGTGCTTCACCCAACAGGGACACTTAACGAGTACATCCCTTTCACAATCCGCTCAAACCCCTCAGCGCTTCTAGCCTGCCTTTCTAGTGCCCGTGTCTCACTACTCCAGTCACGCTGTGCTCCTTGTAGCTTATTTTCTGGCCTCTTTCGTGCTTCCAAGCCTTTGTACAAGTTGTTCTCTCCATCGGAAATCTTCCCACCTTTTAAAAGCAACCACTACTGCTCACCTCATGGAATGCTTAGAATCCAACTCATGTCACCTCTTCCAGGGAGCCTTCCTTCCCTAAGCCTGCTGCAGGGTTGAGTGGCCTCTGAAACCACAGCACCTCTGCTGGGCTCATCATGACACTACAGTCTGGTCATTGCTAGCCTATGTATTCCTCTGCCCCGCTGGTTCTGTGTGTCATGCATGTGTCCCCAGAAGTCCCATGGTTTGGCAACTTGGTAGGACTTGTCTAATCACTAGTGGAGGCCACAGGGCTCAATGAGTAGATAAACTGCCAGGCGTCCAGGGGCCAGAAGGCCATACCACATCCAGTATCCACATTGCAAGAATGACAAGATTCTTCAATAGCCAATTTCCATACTGTCACAGCCTCCAGTAGCAGGGGAGGAAGAGGGAGGTAACAGGAGAGGGGGAGTGTAGAGTCCCAGTCCCCCAGACATGGTGACTTAGCACATCCTAAGGGTGAGGTGAAGCAAAGGCTCTGTGTGCTCCCAGGGAGCTGGGTCCTATGTGCTGTGCTCTTTACATGCACTGACTCGGTCTTCAGCGTTTGTAACTGCTCTGCACTGCAGGTGGGCACCATGCCAACAGCCTGTCTTGTCACGAGTACTCAGGACAACCTGTCTCCTTAGGAGCAGATAATCTCCAGAACTTACCCCTAGGTATCGACTTAAAGAGTCCAGACTCTGGTTCCAGAAAGAGCGGAGACAAGAGGCCCAGTTTGTAAGAAATCTGATTATTCAAATTTATTACCATCAAGAATTATGCAATGATGCTGTAGTTTTCTTAACAAATAGAAAACAGACTGTGTACAACAGTGAACTCTACAGCACTAGCATCCACAAGGTAAAAATGAATGTTTCATCCAACATTACCAACCCTGGATTGTTGATCTTGACCGAGCCTAGCTAGATCTGGAGACGCCTGCTTCACGTCCCTCTGCTAAAACCTATGCACCCTTCCCTGCCCCCACTTACCTATCTAGATAGTACTGCCCAGAGGAAGAGGCCCTCTCCCTGCCCCTCAGCAAGCCAAGATTATAAGGATTATAGTACCATTGAGAGAAGTCCAGTAGTCTTGCCACATTGGTTTATGAGAGCATCCTGAAGGAGTGGAACACAGCAATTCTCACAGGCTTGGAAAACAGCTGCAAACCAGGGAGGAAAATCATCTGGCCCCTTCTCGGAGGACAGACATGTGCTACCAGGCCCACTGGCCTGGACCTAAAGGGCCAGTTGTGCCCTTACTTGGCCCTGAGGTGTGCAGGGTATTTCACACACCCTGACCTGTGCCATCTGCCTTGGCTACATGGCCAGACCCATGGCCTACCAGCACCACGCCATACTGCAACTTGGGACAAAAGCAAGGCTCTATGGGCCCAGAGGTCAGGCTGGCTGCTCTCTGGAGACCCTCAGGCACATGGAGCCACCTACCCTCTCAGGGGTTTAAAGCAGAGGCCAGGATAGGACTCTTTTTTTTTTTTCTTTCTTCTTTTTCTTTTTTTTTTTGTCTTTGCTTTTTTAAACCTTTGCAAACACGATGGTGATGAGGAATGCCTTACCAGGCTCCCCTAGATGCGGCTGTGGTTCTGGGCTGTGAATGTTAAATACACACTGGAATAGACCACTGGGGCTCAGCATTTCCTATCTCCCCTGCCTGCCCACCACTGTCTGTGGGACCTAAAATAAGGCTCTTAAGGAAAAACAGAACAAAACGTTAAAAAAACAGCATTCCCTGCATTTGGCTGAAATAGGGTCTTGTCTGAAGGGCTGGAAGAGCAGCAGGTTAGTGAGGCCCCAGCTCCCCATGCACGAGGAAGGCATGTTCGTCCTGCAGCAGTGAGTCATACAAAAACAAGGATCCAAGTGAACTCAAAAAAGAAAGTCAACTCTACTCCAACCCCTACAGGGGCCCATTCTGCAGTTAAGAATCTGCAAAAGGAAAAATCAGAGGGAAGAGGCTAGCATCCCCCCAGTTACCCCACTTAACGTATAAAAAGGAGTCCGTGCCCCATCCCCACCCCATGAGAAGCATGAGAAATGTGGCAGTGGAGCAGAGAGCTCGGAGTGGGCACTGGGTGGGCCTGGAGCAGAGAGTGCGGCTGTGGCGCCCACCTGCTGGCCCACCCCCTCGCCCGGGGCGTTTCTGGGCTCTGTTTGGTGTGGCAATGTTCCTGAAACGCTGTGATCCCAGTGGGCTGTGCTCTGCCAGCGACGGCATCTGTGCAGGAGGGCTGGACGATGGTCGGTATGGCTCAGAGGAGCTGGGTCCCCTCCGGAGCCCCCAGGTGGGGGCAGCGGAGGAGAGGGGGGCAGTAGTTACGTTGCATAGTGGTCAAAGCTGCCGAGGTACTCCAGGGCTGCGCGGTAGCACAGCTGGTACTGGTCCTGCCGGGACAGGGAGCTGGTCAGTATGGGCAGGGCCAGCGGGTACCCCATACAACGCCACGGGCACTCACACCGCAGCTGATGGGCCATGAACTTAGCCTCTACTGGCCAGGAACAGGTGCTGGACGCAGACATCTGCCACAGGCAGTGTCCAGAAAGCCTGAGAGAACCTTTGCAGGCTCCTTTACCTCCCTTCCCCACTGCCCACATCTACCTGCGGTCCCCCTGTGCACCCCATAAGGACTATGTCCAACACTGGCTGGAGACAGGCACACCACTCAGTGCTCAGTGCAGAGCTGCCAAGTGAGCACATCCTGCTCCCCCTGCCCCAGCACCCCAGGCAGAGCAGGCAATGGTCAATGCTGGAAGCACGTGCCCATGCCCGGCCCTACCTCTGTCTGCACCATGGCTGGGCGCTGTGTGCGCAGGGTCTTCACGGTCTGAAACATATCCACCACGCCCTCGTAGCGCATCCGCTCCAGGACGATGCTCAGAGTGATGAACACCCCGGTACGGCCCACACCGGCACTGCTCAGGGACAGCACTGGGTCAGGTGTGCTTCCTGGCAGGCCTGTAGGCACCCCTGTCCCTAGCCAGCCCTCCAGGGGCCAGCCCCACCTGCAGTGAACTGTGATGGGCCCATCCTGCCCGAACTGCTCCTTGGTCTTGTGCACCTGCCCGATGAAGTCGATGAAGCCCTCTCCCGTCTTGGGCACGCCTTGCTCTGGCCAGTCTGTGAACTGGAACTGCCGGATAGTTCTCGACTGCCCATCCTGGGAGAGGTGGGCAGCAAATGGGGTTAGTGCCTTGGGCTGTAGCCCACCAGATCACAAGGGTAGGACAGTGACACAGGTAAGCACCCTAGGAAATGTGCTCTGCCCCCACCTCTCCCCCCACTTCTCCTGGGAACCTCAGATTCCTGCAGCTGAAGTTGGGGCACCATGTAGGCAGCCTCCACCCCACACATGCTCAGGCAATTACAGACACGCTTTCACGCAAATGCACACATGCCCCTGTCCACACTCACCCGGGCGTCCGTGACCTTGAACTCACGCAGGATATACTGTGGCATGTTGTACTCAGCCATTGGGTCAACAACAAAGTACTGGTAGCGAGCAGAGCGCTCTGCTGGCCAGTACTGGTGGCATTTCTCCTGTGGACAAAGGGCCCAGCCCCTATGATCAGATGGGAGAGGAATGGGGGAGGGGAGCTCCAGGCTTCAGAGAATTGTGGGGCAGAACCCCTCAGGTGGTGATAATGGAGGTCAGAGGCTATGCTGATGAGAGGATGGGTGCAAAAGCAGAGAAGAGTGAGGGGGTGGCTGGTGTGCTCCCAGGTATGAGAAGGGCCATGGGGGGTGGGCTCACCCTGCCCATCTCCCGAAGCCTGGTCAGCATGACGATGATGGTGGAATTGTGCTCCCATAGCATGCGCCAGAAGTCCTCGGTGCTCTCTGCCAGAGGTCCCTGTGTGGCTATGTAGGCCTTCTGCTGTCTAGGGTAGACATAAGACAGACCATGCTAGAGATGCTGTGCTTCCAGGTTCTCCCCAAGCCTGCCTAGTCCCTTGGGGCCCTGCTCAGACCACCCCTCCTCCAGGAAGCCCACTTTGGTCTTCTGGGCTGGCTCTCCTCTGTTGCAGCCCCAGCCAGCTAGGCCTAGGTACCTGCAGGGCACGGTGGGAAGACTTAGGCACACTGACCTATAGCCATCTAGAAAACTGGCATTGATGTAGTCAGAGCCCTCCACACCCCGGATAGGCTGTAGACACACACGGGTCAACTCATAGGGCATGATGTTCACCAGGCGGTTCTTGAACTTGTTGCAGGGCAGGTTGGCGCTGATGAAGCGGGATGTGTGGGCCTTGGAACTGGCCAGCAACTGGTGAGAGGGAGGAGCTGGTTAGGCCCGGCTTCCTATGGGGAGTCATTCCCAGGACCCAGCGCAAGCCCACACCTTGGCCCACCTTGAACTCGAGCTCCATGGCAGTCACACTCTCCCCAGGAGGCACTTGGCCCAGCTTCTGGATGTGGGCGTAGAGGTTGCGGGCAGGCACCTCTGTGTGTCCGCATGTGGCGGCCTCTAGCAATGCTTCATGGATGAACACGTACTGATCCTCTGTCTGTACCATGTAGTTGCGCTGCGATCGCATACACGTCACGTGGCCGTAGATGTCGACTGTCTTCTCATGCTTCATGCGCTCCAGCATGGCGTCGATCACAATGAAGCAGCCCGTGCGGCCCACGCCCGCGCTGCAAGACACGGGCTTGGCTTGGGGCAAAGGTCTACCCACCTCCCACTATGCCCCTCTGGTGGCAGTGTACCCCCTCACCTGCAGTGCACCACCATGGGCCCTGCATCTAGTGGGTTGCAGGACTTTACCCGCCGCAGGAAGGCCAGGATGGGGGTCGGGTACTCGGGAACTCCGTGGTCTGGCCAGGCCATGAACTGGAACTGACGCAGCTCTCGCTTCTCACTGGAGCCACTCTGGGGAGAAGGGTGGGGAGACAGTGTATCTAGGAGCATCTGCCTGCTAAAGGCTCAGGGCAGAGTGACCCGGTGCTAGCCACCACCGCACACTAATGCGCCTCTGAGCCCCTGACCTCCAAGTTCTCACTCGTCCACCCGCAGAACACCCGACTCAGACTGCTGTCCTTAAGGGGCCCGGGCGGGACAAGCACTGGGGCGGGGCCATACCTTGTGGAGTGCGAAGGTGCGCACAGTGTACGTGGCCAGCTCCACGGTGTCCAGCAGAGTCACCTGAATGAGGCCGTAGGTCTCCGTACCACGGGCTGGCCAGTACTGATCGCACTTTACCTGCAGAAGGACAAGCAGGACAGGCTACAAGCATGTCTGGAAGAGTCCAAAGGATCAGAAGGGCAGCAGGGCAGGGGCCCCAGGGCAGAAGCAGGGTGGAACCTCCAGCCTACCTGGCTACGAGCACCCACAGATCCAAACTCCCAGATCTGCTGTGACACCTCCCCACCAAACCATATCAGGTTCCCATGCTACGTCGCCACTCCTGCCCTAGCTGGTGGAATGAGGGCTGTGATTGAAATTTATTTATTCATGACCAGATAGCACCAGGCATATTTTCTGCCAAATTTACCCATGGCATTTATGTGCCGTTTTCAAGCTCGGTAAATTTTCTATTCCAATCAATGCTTTGCAGTGCAAAAGCAGCTCACAGCAGCTCTTCCCACTAATTCACTTAGGAGATATGTTAATGCCCTAGGAACACATCAGCATCTGGGGAACATGTGAACATCCCAGGAACATGCCAGCGACTGGGGAACATATTAACATTCTCAGAAAATGCAGCATCTGGTGCAACATGTTCACATCGTAGGAACCCACTAGCCTCTGGGGACCATAACAGCACCCCAGGAAAACAAAAGCGCTTGGGGAGTCCCTTGAGGAACTTCTTCCCATAGGACAGAAAAAGGTGCTCAAAGTCACCTGGTGGCTCTATTTCCCACCCCATCCCCTGGCAGGGCCCTGCACAGTCTTACGCGGGACTTCTCCTCCAGCCGTGTCATCATGACCACAGTGGCTGTGCGCTGCTCCCACACCATCCGCCAGAAATCGCCCATGGTCTCAGGCAGCGGGCCCTGCGTGGCAATGTAGGCATTCTGCTTGCGGTAGCCATCGATGTAGTTGGCATTGATGTAGTCACTGCCTGGGACACCTATAGACAAGAAGGGACATGGGAGAGCATTGTCCAGGGCCCCCAACCCCACTCACCACACCTCAGTGCACCCCAGGACTTGTGGGCCTCTTCCGTAGGATGAACTGTCAGCCGGGGAAGGAGGAGGCGAGCAGGGGATGGGAGGGGCCTCGCCCTTGACTCACCATCAATGGAGGTAAGGATGACACGAGAGTGGTCGTAGGCAATGACATTTGCATAGCGGTTCTTGGGCTTGTTCACCTCCAGGTTTGAATTCTCCCATGTGAACTGCTGTCCAGGGTCAATGGACTGTAGGGAATGGAGGAGGGAGGTGCAGTGGTTGGTCCCCAAAGGGGACCCAGACTTCCAGGTGGTGCCCACATCCAGCCTCCGCTTCTAGGCCTTTGCCAACCCCTCTAAGCCCATGGAGTCAGTGAAGGTGACCATCAGCCCCTACTCAACCACTGAGCTCAGGGGCCGCCACGCCTCCTGTCAGGAAGGCGATGGACCAAAGCCTCCTCTGACCATAGTACCAAATCCCTCTGCCTGGCAAGTGCTCGGGGGTGGGTGGGGGCAAAGGAAAGTCCTTCAGGCCTTGCGCTCAACTAACAAAATGAGCACAGAATGAGAGGAAGCACTGTAGCCAGGCGGCGATCCCCACTGCACTGCCTTGTCTCGGTCTCCTCCTACCTCTCTGGCTGTTTCTGTCTTCTCCCCTTCCCCCTGCCCTTTCCAAAGGCAAAACACAGTGCTTCTCCAGGGTTCATTCCTGGGCCCTCTTTGAACTACCACCTTGTCTGGGTGGCCTCATTTGCTTGTGGGACCTTACACCCAGATGCTAAAGCTGCCCAGGAGCCAGCTTGCGCCTGAGTCTGCCCTGAGCCCCCAGTCCAAACAGCCAGCAGCCTTTGGGACATTCCCAGCTGGAGGCCCCATAGGTCCTTCACTCTCTGCGCTTGCCAAGCTGGGTTCATTGCTTCCCCTCCAAACCTGGCTCTGCTGTCGGGACTCAATCTCAGTAAAAGGTACTATCATCCATTTACCCCAAAGTCCTAACCAGAACCTGCAAGTCACCCTCAAAACTTTCCCATGATCCTGTTCCATTAGTCATCATGTCCTGTCCCTCAGCTCTCTCCAACCTGCTGCCACTGGCCTTCGCCAGGCCATCCCCACCCAGCCTTGGCATCACTCTGCCTCTTTGCTTTGCCCCACTCCATCCTGCAGCCAGAACAATCCTTACACACCAGATCTGATGATCAATTTCCAGCTTAATGCTCCCTTATTCACGTGGGATCTATGAGATGCCTGTGAGTATAACAACTGGCATGTTTTTCTATATTCTGTATTAGTTTGCATCCATTTTTAATGATACAAACATGTTTAGAAGTTAATATTTTCTGTTTATTGTCCAAACTACAAAAAATAATCTTATATAACTTAATAGCTAACACTATTTTTGCTGGAGTCTCTCAGATGCCACGCAAGCAGTGATGTTATGAAAATTCATGCAGGTAACAGAGGGTTAATGCCTGCTCTGGCTCCTCATTGCCTCACCTCAGACAATAATAGTAACGGCTCAGTCTTAGAACTTACTGCATGGTTGGCACTGTTCTAAGCACTTTACATGTATTCCCTTACCTAATCCTCCTGTGAAGCAGGTTCTATTATTATCCTCCTTTTAGAGGTGCATACAATCCACAGTTCTCAGTGCAGCACACGATGTCCTCCATGTTCTGGCATGAGCCTGTTATTCTCCACAGGATAGTGTGCACTGCTTCTGTGAGCTCCCCCAGCACAACCCACCTCTCAGCCTGCTTGGGTGCCAGCAGCATGCTTTCTCTGCACATGTCTGTCACATTTCATACTGGGTCATACTGTCCTATTCCACGTTGCTTATCTGTCTGCACTTTTCTCCCCCATGACTGAGCTCCCCGAGGACATCTGTCTCCATCTGCCCGGCACCCAGCACAGGAATGGTACACGGTAGGTGCTTGAAAATGCATGATGACTGACGGACTGACCATCAGTGGTAACGGAGTAACAGCATTCTAGCTGAAGGAAAGCCCACAGCAGGCCGGGGAGCCAGAGAATGGCTCCTGCAAGGAGGAGGGTCTTGTAAGGAAAGCTCAGATTGGCAGAGCGAAGTGGGAAGCAGGTGGAAGTGGGGACAGGTAGCCTGCACAGGAAGGCACATGGCCTTGTTTAGAAGGAAGGGCAGATGTGGGACATGGTGCTGAATGTGTATGGGCTGCAGACCATGGAAGGCCGTCCTGGCCAGCCGAAGAGCTAAAGGCAGCGAGCCCAATGCACTGGATTTGCTATCCATGCAGCAGGGCCTTAAGCAAAGCAGAGCCCCAGCAGGAGCTCCACAGGTGGAGGCAGCACGCTTTCCTCGTAGCAGACGTGTTCATCCATCTGCCTGCCAGGTCCCTTTCTTCTATGGGAACCTGGCCCACAACTCTTGGAACCTGCCTGGCCTATGGCCCTTGGAAGGGGAATCTTGGTGCCCAGGATACCACACACAGCTGAGGTGGACATCTGACCAGAGAGGAGCAAACTCCAAATTGAGCCGGCCCCTCCACCACTTCCGCACCCCTCCAGGGTGAATCCTGCACCAGGTATGCACTCACAGCAGGGAACACAGAGGGGCCAAGCCAAGACAACAGCTCCAGCCTGCCTGTGCTCCTCAGACCCCAGGCTGAGGGAGCAGAGCCCTGAAGTCTGAGCCCCCAGCAGGTAGGAGGAGTCCAGGCCAGAGTGAAGTAAGCATGTGGAGGGCCGTGAGCAGGAGGGTGTGTGCTGCGTGAGCTGAGTCCTGATTCCCATCTCTGTGATCTATGCAGCTCTGAGAACACGTGAGCACACACGTGTGCAGGGCACAGGCTGTCAGGCAGGCCTGTATATGAATCCTGGCCCCATTTACTCATTAGCTATTTGATCTTGGGCAAGTCACTGCCCCTCTCTGCACCCCAGACTCATCTGTAAGATGGGGTAACAACAGTACCCGTTTCACAGGGTTGTGCGGAGGACTGAGTGCAATGATGCCTGCGAAATGCCTAGCCCGGTGCTGGCCTGCAGTAAGCTCTTGATAAAAGCCAGCCATTCTTATTGAGTGTGTGTGTGCGCACGTCCTTTTTCTGTCTCTGTGAGCATCTGGGCATGTGTCTGAGTGTTCAGACCTGGGGTTCTGGAAGAGCCTTGGCCAAGCCTAGCACCCGAGTTGCCCATTTGCCACTGCTGACCCTTCCAATCTGTGCTCTGGGGAAACCTGGAGCCCCACACCCACTGCTAGGAGCTTCATCGGGACAGAAGCTGGCATGGGGCTAGGCCTGGGTCAGGCAGATGGTAGGGGGTGGGCACAGCTTACCTCATACTCTTGGGAGAACTTGAGCCCATCGTTAGCTTTGAGGCGCTCGATGTTGTCTGCTAGGTCAGTGATGGGGATGGGTGGGTGGTCTCGCATACCTGGGATGTGGGGGCACACACAGGCAGAGTTAGCATGAGGACCAAGTGAGGCGACAGAGACAGCCCCAATGGGACATGTGAACACGTGTGACCATGGAGCACTCAGCACTGGTGGCATGGAAACAGCGGCACATGCGGCGACAGGGATGGAGGAGCACACAGCGGCTAGGGATGGGGAACAGAGAGGGAGTGTGTGTGCCATGAGCATGTGTGAGCATGTCTGTGTGACACGGTGCTGAGTGGGGGCACCAGGGCCCCACCTGGGGGTCCTCAAGAGGGATGAGAGGCTTCCTCCCTTCCAGGTTGGGGCTGGAACCCAGGTCGGGGGCAGCTGATGGGATGGGGTCGAGGGCTTCTTCAGCCTGCGCCCCTGCCCCAGGGGCCCTGTCTGTGGACAGCTCTCCTGCCCCTCATTGGCGCCAGTCACCATGGGAGACTTGGCGACATTGTCCCAGCACTGAGCATGTGGATGGATGGAGTGATCACAAAGCACAGAGATGTGGCAGAGTGATGTGGAAGGGTACAGAGAGAAGCAGAGGTGAGGAGGGAGATGTGGAGACAAGGAGACAGAAGGGTGCCCATCAGATGGAGGCCCAAGGAGAGAGGCCTCCGGAGAGACAGATGCAGGGCCGGTGGGGGTTGGGGCAAAGCTGGAGGAGGGGAGCTGGGGAGAAGGGGGATTGAGAAGGAAAAAGATAAGACAGCAAGAGGAAAGAAGAGAGGAAAGGAGAAGAATTCAAAGAAAAAGGCAGGTGATGGGGTGAGAAAATGTAGAGGAAACACAGAAGCCAGAGTGGGCCCCAAACATGGGGACTTGGAAAACTAACTTGAGATATTCGGGCAACTGGGGACACTGGAACCTGCAGAGAAAAAAACAAACAAATATCGGGGCAAGAGAAGAAAGCCCATTAACCATCTCTGGTTACACTGGGGTGGGACACAGCGCAGGAGCAGTGAGGCAGTAAAGTGGCTGAGAGGACTCCTGTAGGATGGGCAGGGGGAGGAGGGCAGGGGGCAGTACCGGCCTCAGGGTTGTGGGGCAAGTCCTACCCTAAGCCCTGTTGGCCTTCTGAGAAGCAGGTGGCTCTCCCACCCAGAGCTGAGCTCTCCCAACTCTGTGGGGGCTGGGCGGCCTTCGGTGGAGAGGTTCTTTCTATGACCACATTCCAGTCCAAACTAACCCTCATCCCCTCTAGTATCAAAATTTGACCGTGGCAATTTTCAGATGATGTGGCAAAAGGGAAGTGTGCTTTCATAGAGTTGAAGCACATGTGGCAAGAAACAAAGGGCCAGTCAGTGCAAGAACAGGCAGACGATGACGGATTATTCTTATAGCTTTTCCGTGGGGCTGAAAATTTGGAATAAAAATTAAGAGAAAAAAGTAAGTATGTACTGACTGAACTAAAAACGATATGAAGGCAACCCTCAGCCGTGGAGTGTTGCCATCCTCACTTCCTCTACATTGTCTCTTGTCCTCATGTCCCTGGCTTACCAGCCCCGCCAGCAGCCTCAGTTCCTTGATCTCCACGTTTTTGGTGACTTATCATGCCCCTTCCCATTGCCTGACCTGGGCTCTAGTCCTTCTGGTCCCCAGCCCCCTGCAATTGGCCTTGAACACCACTGCAGACCTCTTCTTCATCCCTCCTTTCCTCTCAGGTTCCTGCCATTTCCCTCTGGCCCCTGCAGCCACAGGGATTCAGGATCAGTCCCCTGGGCCCTCAGGCTGTTCAGCAAGCCTCCTGGTCACGCCCATACCCAGGCCATGACTTCTCTCATGATCTTGCTCAACCACACTCACCTTATCCCAGAGAACACAGGCCTATGGCTGAGAACTCCAGCAACATGTTCCCTTACACCGAGACCTCTACTGGCCTAGAGCTCAAAGGCACCTCCACACACCTCCCCCAGCAGTCACATCCCACACTCAGGGTTTCTGTCCCTGTGTCTCAAAGACTCACTCACATGACCTGTCCATAAACAACGCTATACCAGAATCCTGTCTTGATCCTACCACACCCCTCTCCTCTCTTGCCCATCAATCCTTCATATCTGGAAGGGATTTCTGCACTTGCTCCTTGCTAGCTCCCCACTCCTCAAACCGCCCAACTGCTTCTGCCCCAGGCTAGGCTAACCAAACATCCCATTTTAAGTTGGCAGAAAACAACTGTACTGACCCATTTCAGACGGTACACCTGGTCACCTACTGACACCTTGAATTAAGCCCAGTGAGACTAGGCTGACCTGACATACCATTTGGAACAGAACAGTACCGTTGTTTTCTGTCCTGTTTAAAATAGCACATCTGGTAAGCCTACCCCAGGCTCTCTCCAAAGTCCCCACTGCCAAACCCCAAGGCCCTCCCTCTGTGTATCTGACATGAAATCCCCTCCCTTCCAGCCCTGGCTTCAGGGATGCTACCCTCCTGTTCTCTCTGGCTGCGCCATCTTAACCAACCTGGCTACTCTTCATTTGTCCTCAGTGTTTCACCTCCTTCTCTAGCTCCTCTTTCCGCCCCTCTCCTGGGAGGCACATCTATTCTCAGGCTTTGACCACTGCACGCTCTGTGGCACCTCCCACACCTGTGGTTCCACCCTGGATGTCAGTGCGCAGGCCCAGACCCACACACAGGCTCGGCTGCCCACTCCCTCTACCCCCTGCTCAGCCAGCAACTACGAAGCCATCCTTGCATGCCCTGGCCCCTTTCTCACCCGCCTCCCCACTCCCTGCAACTCAGCCCCAAGCTCTGCTGATGCCACCCTCTCCATGCTGCTCCACCACCACTACCATCTTCCAAGTCCAAAAGATGGCGGTGGCCTTCTAAATAATCCCGCCACGTACACAACACACACCTGTTCTGCATATAGCAGCCAGAGCGACATTCCTAAAGCAGAATTCCACCGCTGTTGTTCCCCTGCTGAAAACCTTAATGCCTTCCCGGTACCCAGAAGATGAAGTCTAAAACCCTGAGCCTGGAGCTTATGTTCCTCTGTGACTGGACCTCTACCTAATCCTCCAGTCTCATCTCTGGGCTCTCAATATCCCCAGCTCCAATGCTGCAGAACATGCCTCTGAGCTACTCCTGCACGTGCTATTTCCACCGATGCAAGCTCCTTCCCATTCCCTCTTGCTTGGCTCCCCTCAAAGGAGGCTTCTTAACCTTTCAGGTTCCCAGCATCTGTAAACTTGGATTCCTCACTGATACCCAGGTTGCAACAGCTTACTAGAGCTGCCTAGTGTGCTCTCTCTCAGAACATGTGCCCTTGGAACTCAGTCACCATGATGTAAGGGAGTTGGGGCCACATGAAGAGGCTTCAGCGGTGGGCTCAGTGCTGATTCTAGCATCAACCACCAGACATGTGATGAATGACTCTTCAGAATGCAGGGGTCAGCAAACTTTTCTATGAAAGGCCAGACAGTAAATATTCTTGGCTTTATAGGCATAAGGTATCTACAGTGTCTACTTAACTCTGCCTCTGTAGCGTGAAAGTAGCCATAGAAAATACATACGTGGATGAGTGTGGCTGTTTTCCAATAAAACTTAATTTGCAAAAACAGGTGGTGGGCCATATTTGGCCGTGGGCCACAGTTTGCTGACCTCTGCTTTAAATGGTTCTAGTTCCCACACTTCAAGTCTTCCAGCAGAGGGCCTAGATAGTCTAGAATAGAGAAAGCTGTTCCTGCTGTGCTCCTGTCTGAATTTCTGACTCACAAAACCTGTGAGAGATAATTATTGTTGTTTTAAGCCATTAAGTCTTGGGGTAATTTAATACGCAGTAATAATTAGTTCATATATACACAAACCCTGTAGTTCACTCATTCATTCAGCTGTCTGTCTGTTTCACAGGCACTCAACAAGAACCCACTGTGTGCACAATACCAGGGATGACAGATGAACAAGACACAGTTCCCGGCTCCACAGAGCTCAGATTGTCATCAAGGCAATTCTAGCCCAGGGTAAGAGGTATCACGATGGAAGAATCAGAGAGGTTCTGGGAGCCGAGGAGAGAGCCCCACACCCGGTCCCCCAGACCTATGCTGGGGCTGATGCAGTCGGGAGATGCCACCCAGGGGAGAGGTCTGAGCTGTGTCTGCTGGGGCATGGGGAATGGGTGACATTTCAGGTAGAAGGATCATCCAGAGAGCCACATAAGAGTGGCTGGGGAAGGAAGGGCAGGCACCACGCCCTGCGCAGGGTCCCTATGCTCTCACGGTAAAGCTGGGGTCAGCCTCCAGGAAGGCTCAGATGTGGGCATGCCATCCCACCACAAGTGTCTGATGGGGCGTTTCCCACCAACACGTCCGTCTCCCATGTGGACGGACCAGAGTGAAGGGGCTTTCTACCTAGTGGCTGGGACGTGGGCTCTGTGAGGGGCCTTAGACCATATTTGAAGGACGCTTAGACTAAAGAGGAGGCAGGGTCTAAGCAGCTGGGCTTCCTAGGCCCTGGGGTGCCTGTCTAGCTGTTGGATATAAAGGCTTCTCAATCATTTCAATAAAGTGGATGACACAGGAAGAAGGGCATAAAAGAAAAGGAAATGGGGTATGATGCCAGGGTCCCTTGGTGGAGGTCCCAGGGACCCGCAGGCTTGGGCGGGGGCAGGCAGGCTGGGGGAGCCACCGTACCTGGGGTCTGGTAGTTGAGCCTTCGCAACTCCACGGGGTCAGAGGAGTGGGCCAGCAAAGAGTCCTTTAGTCCAATCGATTGCTCATCCTTGGATGACGGGGAGTGGGTCCTTTTCCTGAAGGGGCATAAGAGCAGCTGGTGAGAACCTAAGGTCCAGGCATAGGACAGAGACATATGGTGTTCATGGCTCTGTGCCTCCCACTATCCGGCCCCCTCCTGGGGTCTCTGAGCGCAGGGGAGCCAGGGGCAGAGCAGTTTCAACATGGAGAACATAGGGTAGAGGTGGGGAGAGTGGGGAGTGGGCAGAGGGAGTGCGGTGAGGGAGAAGGGGTTGCAAAGGATGGTGGCTCCTTCTGACACAGGGGGCAGGTCATCGTTGGGCAGTGGTTGCTGTCCCCAAGGCCGCCACAGCTGAGACAGCAGGAGCCACCAGGAACATACATGCAAATGACATAAGATATGCAAACATGAGAGCACTGGGCCCCAGCTGTTTGGCCCTTGGTATCAGGGTAAATGCCCAGAGCAGCAGGGGTGGGATAGGGAAAGCATCACCCTAGCCGAGCAGAGCCCTCCTTCGCTGGCCTCAGCCCCCCTGACTACAAAGACAAGGTCAGGGACAGACTATGGGGTGTAGCTGCTGACAAGCATCCAGAGGCCACTTCTGCTTGGTAGACAAGGGTAAGTTTGGGGAGAAAGAACTTACGTGAAGGTGCATGAGTGTGCAGCACTATACACTTCCCCACTGCCCTATAGGAAATACTCTGTGCACATATGCCAGGATCTCTCCAGCAGTACTCAGAGACTAGGGAGCCCAGTGGAAGGTTCTGGTGAGCCCAGAGCAAGTCTGTGCGTTTAGGGGAAGCCCCATCAGAGTGCGTTATGCCTGCACCCTGGAGAAGGGGCATCCCCTGTGCAGGGACCAGATGGAGAGGGACAGAGCCCGCCCCAGAGCCCGCTGAGCTGACCAGATAGCCATAGGCCAGGAGGCTTCCTGTCAAAGCACCGCCCCTCCCTGCTGGGCCCGAAATGTGCACAGGGAGAAGAAGTGAAAGGGGAGGTGTGTGAAGAGAGAAGGAATGACTCCTACCTTTCTTGTTTACTAGGTCCCGAAAGACAGGCAAAGACAGAAGAAAGGAACGGTCACTGTTTCCGCCAAGCACTCATGCCCTCTAATGACATGGGAGACACTGTGGGACCTAGCTATGGCACCCGCGTGGCATTCAGAGGGACGGAGGTGCCTCTCCTGACAGACACCAAGACCCAGATGGGAGCAGAAAGGAGGATGAGTGGGTATGGGGGACCCTCCTCAGGTCCCCACCCACAGACCTCCGTGCCCTGGACCAGGACAGCGTATCCTACTCACTGTGGGAGGAAGGAGCAAACTCTTCAGGGAGAAGGCACTGGGTCCATGTCAGGGGTCAGGGTGAGGGGAGAAATGGGGCACAGAGCACGGGAACTCATATGTGGAGACGTGTTCAGACACATGGACCAACACGCATTCACTGACAAGTATTCACAGATGTATCTTGTGAGCTCAGCCTTGTGCTGGGTGCTAGAAATGCAGGCCCAGCGACGTGCCCAATGAAGCACTACCTGAACAGATGGGGGACTGTAAGGGGGGAAGGAGAGCCTTGTGGACACCGGAGCCTGGAAGGGAGTCTCGAAGGATGAGTGGGACAGCTGCAGAGTGAGGGAGGCACAGCCCGAGTTGGTGGCGAACTGTATCCGTTCAGTGTGACAATGTTGGGAGCAGTGGCAGGGACCAGACTAGCCAGACACTTGACTGTCAGGTTGCAGAGTTGGGGCTATATCTAGGGAGCCACGAGGAAGTTTAAACTGAGGTGACAAAGTTAAATCTTTGGTAGTACCTTTCAGGTTTCAAGGTGGCTGGAAAAGAAAGGGGGACTCCAAGAACAAGTGGCTGTCACTGCCTGAGAGAGGATGGAGGTGGGCGGCGTGCCAGCTCCCCAGCCACCTGCACGTGCATTACCTTGTGGGGACTCACAGGGGACAGTGGAGTCAGAGGGACGAGGAGAGGTGGGGGTGACACTCAGGTCTGACTGGTAACTAGGGGGATGGGAGAAGGGTTTCAGGGAAGGTTCAAGATGGGATAGCTGTGGATGCTGCAATCACAGCCGGGCACTAAATAAATGCCTGCCAAGTAAGCATCCGTGGGCACGTGGGGCTGTGACTGGATCGGACCGCCCTAGGCCTCACAGCAGGAGAGCCAGGCTGGGGAGTCATGGAGGAGTGATGGCAGAAGTAATGGAGGTAGGAAACCATGAGAGAGCAGTGTTTCGAAGCTGAGAGAAGACACACTCACATCCACAGAAACAGACAGATGATGGACAGACACACCTACAGATGCTCAGGAACCAGCCTTCCGGGAAGCCTCGGCTTCTTATCACACCTAGGTGCCAGACATACATGTGCACACACACTGCTGCTGCTCTTCCTGGCTTCCCACGAGCCTGGGCTAGGGTACAGGCTGGTGCTGCTGTACCCAGGTACACCATGCCTGGGGGGGCCTGAGAGTCCAGGGACAGGTGGCTGTCCCCTGGAGACCCAAGTGCAGTACTCACCTCTTGAACAGGAGGATGGCGATGACAATGAGGATGATAAGGATGACTGCCAGGACGGGGCCTGTCACCCACAGCATCTCAGGTTCCTCCTGCTGCTGGGCTGGTGCTACCTGGACCACGATCTCATCGGAGTAGGGGCTGGAGGCATAGCGCTTCTGTGACCGGTGGAGAGACAGCACCGCCGGTGAGCCCAGTGGGAGGCCTGCCACCCTCTGCCCACCAGACCTAGAGACAGGGCTCGGGGGTGGGCTCCACTGGGCCGATGGGCCTGGTCACCCAGGCCTACGCGTGGTCAGGTGACTGAGTCCCTAGGGCAGGTTAGGTCTGGCCTTCTGGGTCCTAGGGGTCTTGAGATCCCTTGAGCAGGTCTGGGGTCTCCGGGGCTGCCCCAGGCTAGTCTGGTCTCAGGTCAGGCCTGGGATCTTGGGGTACTAAGGGCCTAAGCGGCTCAGGCAGACCTGGTCCACGGGCTCCTTCAGGGAGGCGAGCACAAAGCACTGGTAGCTCAGGTCCGGGGACAGGGGCCGGTTGTAGAAGCCCCGGTAGCTTTTCTTGTCTCCCAGGGTGAAGGTCTCGGGGAGTATGTCCACTTGAGCAGCCACATATGGCTTCAGCCGCTCTGTCTGCCGCCTCCGCCGCCGCCTCCGCTCCCCACCACCCTGCTCAATGGCTTCCAGGAGCTGATGGAGCAGAGTGCAGAGTCACACCGGGCCCCTGGGGCTGTGGCCTGCGACACCAGTGCCCTGGGCTGAGATGGGCTCACCTTCCGTGTGAGAGGCCTGAGCCAGTCTACTGTCTGGCCTCCGTCCTCACAGAAAATGTCGGACATCAGACATGACAATGACACTTCTTGCTGCCAACCCAGTGCAAAGATGCCTGCCCTCTGGGTAACCTGCCCCTCTGCCTAATTAGAATGAGCTGCTGCAAGAGGAGGAAGGGGGATTTCAAACATCCTAGGAGCTCTGCCTAGCCCGGGGGTGGCAAACCTACGGCACACGTGCCCAAAGTGGCACGTGGAGCAATTATTTCGGCACGCGGAGCTGTGAATACCATTAAAAAAATTATTGTTTATGCTCTTATAGACATAAAAATAATCGATACCTCAGGATCTCACTCGATGGGTTGGCACACGAGTCGAGCGAGTATACTCTTATTTCATAAACTTTGGCACTCAGTCGCCAAAAGGTTCGCCACCCCTGGCCTAACCCCATGCTGGCCTCTAGACCATGGGGAGCCTCTGGAGTCTACATGATTCAGGGTTCCCTAGGCCCCCAGAGATGTCTCTGCTTCCTCTCACCCATGGGATCCTTGGCAGTCCCCTCCAGGGCATCCTCTGTACCGCTCCAGGTCTCTAAAGCTCCTGGGGCCACCTCAGAGTCCCTCTCCCCTGGAAGGGGGCTGGCTGCCAGCCAGAGCGTGATTCTAATTTGAGGGAACCACGGCCAACTGCTGCCATGGGGCTGTCGTCGTAAGTGCCCCCAGGCCCATCCCGCACCTCATCCAGCTCCAGCTCCTCGGGTGTGCTCCACCTTGGCGCCAGCATGCTTCCGCCCACACGGTCAATGGGCACCACGACGACGTAGAACCACCTGGGCAGGCAGCACAGGGATGAGGACTGTCATCGCCTGAGCTTGTGTCACCAGACCTGCTACCCTCCCCAAGGCCTCATCTGCCTACCTGATGAGCGAGGGGTCCTGCACATGGGGCATAGACAGGGTGAAGCGGCCATCCTCTATGTAGGCAGAGGCTGGCAGTGGCTTCTGTGGCAGGAGGTCAGGGGCCGTGCGGATGGACACGAGGTGCTGCAGGCCTCCGGCGCTGCTGCCACGATTCATCAGCACGAACGAGTACTCTGTGTTTGGCTGCAGGTCTGCAATCAGTTTCCGCATCGAGTGCCCGTCCACCTCCACGCTCTGCCCGTTGTACAGAATCTGCAGGGAAGGGGGCAGGCAGCACATGGGTGAGGCACCCCATTACGGGCCTGTGGGGCAGAGCTGGTGTGCACACCTAATCAGGATCCTGTGCCATGAACGCACACAAATGCCCACAGGAGTTCTGAGTGTGGGGCTGGGCTGGCCGTGGCCCTCACCCACCTTGAAGGGGACAGCTGACTTGTAGGAGTCGGGGACCTCCCAGCTGAGCAGCACAGAAGTCTTCATTGCGGCCGCCACCCGGAAGTTCTTGGCAAACACTGTGGAACATAAGGAAGGAGTCATTGCTGGCTGTGTAACTGGGGTGGATTGAATGGGCTTGAAGGGTTCCCAGCTAGGAAGAGACACTTGTTGGGGCACAGGGGTTAGGACTGGCTGCAGAGAACCAGGCAGCCCATGGCCAGACACTTCAAATCACACAGTTCAGTGCCCAGCCCCAGCTCTTTCACACAGTAAACACCCAGCCGGCAGACAGCACAGCACACACGGCCAGAGGTCTCCGCGAGAGCTTGCTTGGCTCAGAGCTGAAGCTCACAGACACCAGGTGAGAATGCCCACTGGTGAACGGGATTTGGTCAGGAGAAGCATGTGGCCACACACCAGAGCACGGTGGAGCATGTGCAGTAGAGGTCAGTGGGTCGTGGCCCCAAGAGATTAGTGTCGCACACCCAAGAATGGTGATAACAGTCAAGAGATCAGTGGGTCAAGGTCACAAAAGATTGGAGTCACATAGCAGAGATCAATAGGTCAAGACAGCAGAAGTCAGGGGTCACACACCAAGAATGTGGCGCCCTTTCACAAGAGGTTAGTGATCGTGGTCATGAGAGACGGGAGGGTCACACAGCAGATGCTGGTGGATCAGTCACCAGACGTCAGTGGGTCAAGGACAGTAGAGTTCCCTGGGCGCAGCCGCAGGCCCGCAGCACACACCTTGCTCCATGGGCATGGTCCGGGACTGGATGCTGGGGCTGAGCGGGCCGGCGCCTTTGCTGGTGCGTGCGCGGACCTTGATGTCATACGTGGTGTCCGGTTCGAGGCCGAAGAGAGTGAGACAGGTGTCTGTGGTGATGTTCTGCAGCTCCTGCTGGCTGTTGATGTCACGGTACACCACCGTGTAGTTGGTGATGCGCCCGTTCCTCTCCGCCATCACCGGGGGATCCCAGGTCAGTTCCGTGGTGGAGGTAGTCAACCCTATGACACGCAGGTTTTGGGGGAAGCCACTGGGCACGTCCTCGGGCGTGGTGATCTCCTTCTTGAACTCCTCACCTAGGCCAGCCCGGTTCTTGGCGGCAAGCCGGAAGATGTAGGTAGCCCCCTTGTGCAGGCTGGTGACTGTAAAGTGCTGGTCATCCTTGCCAAAATCTATAGTGTTGGGCCTTCTCTCATCGGCCCGGTGGTACTGCAGCCGGTAGCCCAGCAGCTCACCAGGCAGCTCCTTGGGTGGGTGCCACTGGAGCAGGGCGGTGTTCATGGCTGTGGTGCTGACCATCATGGTGGGCCGGCCTGGGACTGAACACGCACTGGGCTCTGGCACTGCCCTCCTCGCAGCCCCTCCCTCAGCTCTGTCCCTGACCCCTCACATACCTGCTCCTGTCGTCGTGACGATTTTGGGCTTGCTCCGGGCACCATCTCCTTTGGTGGTATAGGCAGCAACAGTAATAGAGTAGGTGGTCTCCGGAGTCAGGCTGCTGATGGTGGTTTCCTAAGGGAGGAGGAGGGGCCTATTCCCATGGAGGCCAGACCCCCTCAGGGTCTTAGCTTGTGGGGAGTCCCCTGGGCACACAGGGCCAGAGGTTGTCAGAGGGGGTGCTGCACAGTGCTGGAGGCAGGGCAGGAAGGTAGGATGTGTGCCCAGGAGGACGTCACCCATCCCAGGAACTTCACACCTGAGGCGGACAGCTTATTCTTCCTTTCAGACAAGAACAAAGGGCCACACTGTTCCTTCACTCCACCGTACTATGAACACCACCTCACGAGATCTGCGTACATGACACACAGGGTGCAGGGCCTCGCACGCATGGGGCATCTTTTCTGGCTCCTGGCACGCCTGTGCATGTAGCCCACAGCTCTGCCCGCATAAGCAGGTGGAAGGCCACCTGTAGATACCCACAGAGCAGGGTGGAGGGGAGGCCTAGGGTGCTACCCTGAGGGACCAAATCAGGACCCCATGGGACCCCCACTGAGGCACTGTCTTTGCAAACACCTTATGCCCTGCAGTACCTCCTGAGATAGGGAGAAGAGACAAGAACAGGGAACCTCCTCCCTGGGAAATGAACTTTCCCATCAACCCAGTGATGCCTGAGAAGTCAGCCTAGGCAATGTCCCCTTGCCTTGGCAGGCCCTGCCCATATATATGCCCATGTCCAGCCAAGGCATCATTTCCGGACATGCTGAGAAACACCATGGGAGGCCAAGCCATATCACACAGAGGGAAGAGTGAGAAGGGAGAGACCACCGTGCAGTGGGAACAGAGCTATCACCACCAGCCCTGGTATCCTTCCAGCTCTGAGCCTCAGTGGGCCCCTGCAGCCACTGCCAACCCCTCACAGTCCCCTTCCTGCCCCAGCTGGAAGGTCTCCCAGGGCTGGGGCTCCAGAACGCATCAATGCCAGAGCCCGGCTCTCCAGACTCCCCTCCCAGCCTGGGCCCAGAGCAGGTGATTGATTTTTCACTCCAGGGATCAATAAGGCTTAACAATCAGGATCGGATTTAACTCCATCCCCATCTGGCCAGAGCAAGGGCCAGGCCCTGGTTCATCATGAACACTGGCCTGAAATTGCTGCTCAACAGGCAAGAAGTTAAGGATTAGAGGAAATGCCAATCGCTGCTCAGCTCGGTGCTCCGATCTAAACGCCAATTTTCTCGGGATGTGGCTGGTGCCCTGTAGATCTTGGCAGCTCAGGCTGGGAGGGAAGGCGGGGGAGGGGGAGTGGCCCACGAGCCCAGCCTGACCCAGGTCTTGCCCGTGCTCTCACACCTGTTACTTACATAGTCCTCGGACTCCTCTGGCCGCCACTGACCGCGGGAGAGGGAGAGAAAGGGAGACAGGATGTGAAGGACTCCGGCCAGGAAGGAGCCCGGTCCGGGGAAAGCAGATGGAGGACAGGGGCCTCTGAAGTGCCCATGAGGGTAACACTCCAGGACCACTTCCCACCTATAGACCCCAATTCCTGCCCCATGAGCCCAACTGTGTGTACCAGCCTACTGGGCCACTGAGGGATCAGAAAGTGCTACCCAGAGGTGCTTTGAGGGCCAGGCCACCAGACATGGGCGGTGGGCTTGACGAGGCAGGCAGAGAGGAGGAAAGACACCATGGGTGAGCAGGGAGAGTGACCACACCTGGTTTGCCTGACAGTTCTGGTCTGTGCTTGCTGCTATGGTTTGATTACTCAGTATTTCCTTTCACTCTCAAATGTATCCCAGTTGGAACAATAGATTATACAGTTGCCCTAGGCAGGAGTGTCCCAGGGACAGTAGAGCTTTACTGTGGCTGGAGGGGCAAAGGGGGATGAGGGCAGCTGGTCAGCAAGATTGTAGAGGTGTGAAAGCCAAACTCAGAGCCTGGGCTATGCCCCAAGGCACAAGGGAAGCACTCAGGCCCCTGGCTCCTTCCTGGAGATGTCTGAGATCTCATCAGGGTAGGAAGGCATGGTGCAGGGCTGGCAATGTTGCTATCTCTTGGTACATTCTTCTTTAGGCCATGGTGCATACAGGTGTACTAGCCGGACAGGTGGAAGGAGTTAATGTCTCCATTCTGTGGTCCTGTGGCACTGGAGGACTGCGGGTTAGCAGGTATACAGCACAGCACAGGGAGACAGATAGCCTGTGACATTTCTAAGATAGAGGTACCATAGGGTCTTCCAAGCCAACCAATCTCACAGTGTTGTTCTGGCTTCTGTCCATTGTGTCTGTTTCTCCTGTTCTGGGAAGCTCTGTTGGAAAGTCCCTGCAAAGGGCACAGGACCGGGTATGGGGGAGGCCACTGACAGGCCCCTCCAAGCCATGGCCACTTTCTAAGGTGTGGCTGGCCCACTTCTGCTCTAGGTTTCTTGGCTGGTGGGAGACCTGCACTGCTCATGCCAGGCCTGAGCGGAGAGGTCCTCTCAGGGCACCTCTCCTGTGTTAGAGGCAGAGTGAGAAAGAAGAGGGTTAAGACAAAGGGAGTGGAGCAAAATGGAGGGGGAGAGGTCAGGAAGCGATCAGAGGAGAGAGGAGAGAAGAGAATGAGACACAAAAACAGTGAGAAAGAGACAGAAACAGAAACAAGAAATGAAACAGAGACCATGCGAAAGGGACAGAAAGGACACAGGGAGGTGCAGTCGGAGACCATGAGAAACAGACAACCCCGAGGTGGGGACATGCATAAAAGGAGACAAGTCTGGCTACACACTCATGGGGGGCACGTATCTCATGGTTCTTTCAGAATGGATGGGGGCCCTGGGCCTAGCAGATGGTGCTGTTGGGTGAAGGACAGACAGGCTGCGGTGTCCTTGACAGGGCACTCAGGGGACAGCTGGGCCCTGGCGCCGGGTTGGGATCAGGCCCCATCTGCTCTCCTACTAGTTCGGAGCAGAATGACCCAGTCCCGCAGGGGACGTACAGGCAAGCCCTCCGTTTTCCATCAGCTTCCCTGGAGCCCGGCTCATGTTCACCCCCCTCTTGGGACGTCTGAGGCCAAGAGGGCAGCGCCTTCGTCCTGTGGCCCAGCTCCCTTCCAACCACTTGGGACCAGAAGGGGGCACCCGAAGTGGCTTCTCTGGAATCCCGCTGGCTGCAGCTGCGCTGCTGGCCCCTATGACGGGAGGGGCTAAAGGGAGCCCATTCCTGGGATGTTTCTGGGTGGGTGTGTCTGATGAGGCTCCAGGAGGAACCCTCAACCTGCCCCAGGAATGCAGGCGGGTACACATGCCCGCCTCCTCCACCCCCGTGTTCTCTGGACACTGGCACTGGGCAGGCTAAGGGGAACAAGAGGGCACTTTCGGGCAAAAAGGAATTCTGTTCAGAGGGCTGAACCCAGCAGAAGGCATGACAGCCCCTGTCTGTGAAGGTGAGTCCACCCCAGGCATAGCATGTAGAGCATAGGGCACATGCTTACACCTGATTCCCACCCAGGTAGGAGTGGCAAACTGGATGGGGAGGGCATGTGGTTCTGAAGGAAAGCCAGGCTCCTTCCCCAAGGGCTGGCTCAGCGCCAACCCCCTGAGGATGCCCCAGGCCCTGATTCCAGACAGGGAGATCCGGGCAGCACACCACACCAGGTGTTAGGACTTTGACAGAATATTCTGGGAAGGAACTTAAGATGGCAATTATAGCCCTTTCCCAGAAATCCAGTGAATGGGCTTCTTCAAGCTCAGCCACCACTTAGTGGGCAATTCTGGAGCATTCACATCACCTCCCAGGACCCCAGGTTCTTTATCTCAATAGCAACTCAGCGCTGGCCTATCCCAGGGACCTCACCCCAAACTCACAGGAAGAATCATCATCCCCTGAGGAGCACAGAGGGAGATTCGAGGCTGGTTGGCAGGCCCAGCCCTTGAGAGTAAACAGCAGGGGCTGAGCCAGCCTCCTGGGGGCCAGGAACAGAGCAACACTCCAGCTTGGCCATTCACAGAACTCAGCAATTGCCCGAGTGGGGGGAGAAGGCTGCCCAGGAGAGCTCTCCCTGCCCTTGGCTCTGGGAAGAGTGGCTGCCCAGCTCAGCACTGTCTAGCAGGAAGGCAAATCTCAAAGGCCCAGCCTAAGGTGACAGTGAAGGTGCTCCCTGCAAACCACAACGGAGGACTGAGTGGGGCTGAACCCTGGGCAGGGGTGACAATGGTCTGGGTCTGTGGAGACAGAGCTCCTCAGTGCTAGTGCTGGTGGCTGAGCCAGAGGTGACAGCCAGGCTGGGGCTGCCACCAGGGCAGATGGGACTGGCAGAGCCTGGGTTGGCAAAGTCTGGGCAGATCTAAGAGGAGGGAGTGTTCCTGGAACTTAGCCCTAAGTCTAGGTCTTAGGACATCCCATGCCTGACACAGGAGAATGCCTCGGAGCCCCAGGCCCTCTGAGGGCAGGAGGGGGTGGAACCGGGTAGGGTTGAGAGGTGGGGGAGGAAACCGAAGCTCCAGAGGAAGTGAGTGTGCTGGTCTCACCCACATTCCCACCCCATCACCTCCCAGGGACGCACCTGCGCCTCAGCCAGCATGACGTCCTGGATGATGGGTGGGCCACGGGGCTCACCATTCTCTAGACGCACGTAGGTAACCTGGTAGCCGCGGATCTGGCCATGCTGCTTGCTGGGGATGGGCAGCTTCCAGGAGACGTGCACGGCAGTGGAGTTCAGCGGCTCCACCTCTACCTTCCGTGGTGGCCCGCTAGGCACTGGGGACCAGGGAGACAAGGAAGTCAGGTCTGGTGGTACGGGTCCTGGCTCAGGTGGGCACAGCCTAGCCTTTGCACCCTGTCCCAGTAAAGACCCCGATGTAGCATCCTTGGAGAAGAACATGGGGGCACCCTAGCCTAGGACACTGTGGCCCCTCTGGCTCAGGGCTAACACACTTGGTGGGGAGGGGAGAGGCCTTTGACTACCCCACAGTCAGCACAAGCTGTCCCTTGACCTTGCAAATTTTAGGAGGGGCTGCTTCCTTCACCAGAGCCTTTTAAGGCCCCAGCTGCCTTGGGGATAGCCCCATAGGCTGGGATGTGGGTGCTCTGCGTAAACTGTGTCTTCCCAGTTCTAGCCATTAAGTCTGCAAGGAAGGAGTCTTTCTGGACATGTGAGAGGCAAAGGCCCTGGGGGGCAAGGTGGGTGGTGTCTGGGCGGAAGGCCTGCCCCCTCCCTGGCCCTTCCCCCTTGGTGTCACCACCTACCGTCCTCGTGGGTGCGCACCAACACCGGGCTGCTGTCGGGGCCGGGGCCCACGTCCGTGTGTGCCCGCACCCACACCCGGTACTCCGTCCACTTCTCCAGGCCCACCAGGTCCCAGCTGGAGTGCTCGCGGCTGATGCCGTTCACCACATGCCGCCGGCGGTCCTCGCCGTCCACCGCCTCGTAGGCCACCGAGTACTGGGTGATAACACCATTGCGGCTGTCGGCCGGCGGTGGGACCCAACTTACCCGGACTGTGGTGGAGCCCGTGCTCACACAGGTCACCTTCTGGGGAGGGGCGGAGGGGGCTGGGGAAGACAAATGGGGGGAAGCAGGCAGATGGAAAGGGGATCACAGGCATGGTGTCGAGTCACAGCGGAAGGGAAACTCACCCCGGCAAGCTACTCCCCAAGTACGCAATGGCTGTTCCAGGGCCCCCCAGGTAGTCAGCTGCCACTACCGCCAGACAGGCTGCCCCTGGACCACATGTGCCCACGTTCTCTCTCTCTTTCTCACATACACAGGCATGCACGTGCAGTCTCCCACACATACATATGGTGTCCCTCACACATATGGGGCTCTAACACAACACCTCACACACATAGGCCGTCTTGTCCAAAACACACGCACTAGACACACATAAACAGGCCCACGTCCACCCCACCCCGCACCCCTAGTCATACACACAACCACACGCAGAGACTTCTCCAGATGCTATGCCCACAGCGCTTCTCTCCTGAGGACAAGTGGCCTCACTGGCTCTTCTGGTACAAGGATGCCCTGGCCTGGCCCTGCCTGGACAGGGGGTCGGTCTGTGCCTGAGCTACAGGTGACCACAGAGACTAAAGGCCACATGTGAAGGAGGCCAAGGGCTCCTGGGGCAGTTTGGAGAAAAAGTACCTGACAGGGGTGCTCTCACTCAACAGGCGCCTTGGGGGCTAGGAGGCAGGCCTGTTGTTCTTCCTTGTTCCCAGTGACACTCCAGACCCGATTCAAACTCAGGATTCTGCAGCCAATGCAAGGGCTTCGTTGCCTCTCAAGTCCTGCCACTCCTCCTGTCCAGCTGACTTCAGCAGCCCCCTCAACCTACTGGCTCCAGAGCCCCTTATCTCCAAGGCTTTTTCCTCCCCAGCACTGCTGTGCTTGTGCCCTGAATAACGACACTACTGGGAATGGCTTTCCCTCCCCAACATCCCCCTGCAGACCTTACCTCTTGTCCCAGTGCAGCTGCTCAAGGTTCCAGCACTGCGCCTACTCTTCACCCGATGGGAACCTCTGTTCATCAACCTACCATCTTACCACCCTCAATATTCAGCCTCGGCAGTCCACTGTCCTACCAGTATCCTCAACCCCCTCACCTCCTCGTTCCTCGCTCCTGCCCGGCCCACACTAAACACTGAATGACTCCATCTCTCCGCCTTCTTCAAGGTGGCGCTGGGGCGGGTAGAAAAAAATCGCCTGCCCAGTCAGGCTGGCATCCTCGGAACATGTGCCCCGTGCCCTCACCTGGGCCCTACACACTGCCTGTCCAGCTCACTCCACCACATAACACAGAATAGTGTCAACATCCTCCATGCTCCTTAAACCTCCGGCTCCTGTCATTTGGTCCTCTCAGCACATGTCCCTGTCTCCTACTTTGCAGAGAAAAACCAAAGCCTCCCAAAAGCAGCTCCTTCCATCTCTTACTACCAAACCCACGGACAGGACAGACTTGCCTTTCCTCCCCCTGAAGGGAGGGCTGTGTCCTCCTACCCGAGGCCAGTCATTCCCAGCACCAGTGCTCCGCCCCTTTGCTCCCTCCTGAGACTCCCATCATCCTTTTCTTTTCCATATTTTCTACTTCTTGTCAACTCCTTCCCAATAACATTAATATGTGCTCAAGATTTTAAGACAAATCTCATCCTCCGCTCCAAGGCTCCAACGACAGCGGTTCCTCCCTCCTGACTAAACTTCCAATGTCAGAGCTCTCTGTCTCTACTTCTTTGCCGTCCATTGCATTCTGTGAAATACAATCGGCTCTAGTCCCTCGTGCTATCAGACCTCTGTCCAGATCCATTCCTCCCATGTTCCTAGCTCCAGTGGACACTCCGCATTCCTGATCTCTCAGCAGCAGCATCTGGTCTACTTCTT
>PVKE010019489.1:0-28425 GCA_004027555.1 Craseonycteris thonglongyai | reverse complement strand
GAAGGGGAAGCCGAAGCTGAAGCCACACCATCTGATTCGGAATTTGATCCATATGATGACTGTCTTACAAATGTACCACAAGAGGTCATTGATGAACTTATGATGTCAGAAGAACATGATGAGGATTTTGAAGGATTTTAAGCTCACAATGCTCCTCTGCCTAGAAAAACCTCTTATCATCCCAGTCAGTCACAAACAAACGTTTTCTGCAAGTTCTTCATGTAATTTTCTTTCCAGATGATGTCATCATTGTTAATGTTCTCTTTTGGATTTCTTGTTTCTCGGTCAAGTTCATGGCATTGCCATTTGTGAAGAGACCTTCCATTTATCGTATCAATGTACGGTATATTACGGTATGTTCGAAAAATGTCATTCATTAAAAATTAAAAAAAGAACTGGTGTTGCCTCGGAAATGGAGGGTAGTCTTATACAGCGAATATGGGCCTAAACCTATGTTTTAACTGTAAAATTAGGGGGTTGTCTTATACGCCCGGTCGTCTTATACGCCGGAAAATACCGTAAGTACTGAAAGTTTGTAATCTGTTTGCTTATGTAAAGGCTTTTGAAAAAAATGTTCTATTTCTTTAGGACTTAGTTTTTTTAAGTGTTCTTCCAGCTTCCTTAGCACTTAGGATTTTGTACTCTTGCCATCTAGTTCTCCTTGTCTTCCCTCCTCCAATTATCACTGATGTAATTTTTGTCTTATACTTTCTCTAGCTGAGGATTGAAATGACCAGTGGCTGCTTTGTGATAATGGCGGAATCAAGCGAGACTTGAGGGCAGGAGATAGAAGAGCCTCTGAGCCCAACCTACCTCAGAGCTCCTGTTTCTTCCTTCGTTCCTTTCTTCTTTCCCTCACTGCCCTTTTCTCTCTCCCTTGCTTTTTGGGCATGGGGTAATGGGGGTTGGGGGAAGTAAGAAGTAGGAGGAGTGATTGGAAAAAAGACAAGGAATTGGAAGAGGTAGGAAATACCAACCAATAGAATGTATTCCATTCCTTTCTGCAGTTGTTCCCTCCCATCCAACCTCCCTTGATTTAGGAAAATAAAACTGAGGTCACAAGGACCTATGTGTTCCAGCTGCTGCTTGGTTGCTATTTTTAGCCTGGCTCTACATCAGGCTGGCACCAGGCCATGATGGCACAGGGCCAGCACGTTGTAGGACTGCTAGCAAATATCAGAAACCTAACTTTTCAGTTATCAAGCTAAATTAATTTTCAAACATATTTTTGCTATTATACTGTTACTTTTTCAAAAAGGGATGTGCATTTTTTAAAGAAAGGATTAATTTTTGATAGTAGTCATACTAATATAACTTTTAGATGGAAGAAAGATTTAAGAATTGCCTTATCAGGTCTGACTTATATCCATCTCAATAATTTTGGTTTTGTGGTGGCACAAAGAACTGTGAAATTTGCCTGATTTATTTACTGTGCCTTGGGCATCTTTAAAATTGCCATTGCTTTTGAAGTTATGGAGTTTGAATTGGTTTACAAGTATATAATTATGTATCATAAGACATTTAAAAATCAGATGTACTGATTTTTCTATAGTTGTCGGTGTTTCCTTTACTAACAGATTGTATGCGTAGGTTTGGTTACTGGTGTAGGAATATGTTTAACAAATATAAAAGCTTACTATTTATTACAGGGAACAGCTAGTTTTCGGTTGAAATGTCAGTATTTGGGTCTAGATTTTGTGTACCCTAGAGCCAGTATTATGTGGATTGTATTTGCAGAGTTTCAAACTTTTGGATGTACATGGGAATTTAGGGACTTTATCAGTTGCATTCAAAATGAAAAATATAAGGGAATTTGGAATGACTCAGCAGTTTTAAGTGCTTGCTTTGCAGCCCTGGGGACTGAGGATCAAGTCCCGGCTCCGGCGGGTGCAGACCCATATGCTGAACTGGGGGTGGGGTGGGGGGTGGGGCATGCTTCCCATGCAGGAGGCCCCCAGTTTGGTTCTTGCCCTCCAGTTTGGACCCTGGCTTGAGGGGGCGTGCTTCCCATGTGGGAGGACCCCAGCCCGGCTCCCACCCTGCGTGGCCCCTGCCCACCTGTGTAGAATGAAAACTGGTGACATACAACTATGGAGATTCTCTGTGCCCTCCCCTTTCTCTCTGTCTCTGTTAAAAACAATAAAATCTTAAAAAAAAAAAAGAAAAATAAGTTGTATTTGTTCTTAAATAATTTTGGAAAGAAGTGAAAAGAATGTCACAATGTGAATCTGTATCTTTGTAAGGGACTTTGGTAAGAAGAGCAGTGTTTATATTTTTTTCATAGTGGAGCACAAAAGCTGAGGGTAGGTTAGGTAGGGGTGATTTTCGGTATATCATGGACTATACTGAAGATGAATAGAAACAGGAATGGTAGTTATTTATTTAGTCAATGAGTAGTGGCGTAATGTACTTAGATCTGTTGGGTGGTAGGATAACATTTAGTGCATTGATCTGATGCCTTTCTTAAGGTAGCATAAAATAATTGGCCAAAATAACTAAAAATAGAATCATTGATTTTTATCATCACTTTGTCTTTAAAGTAGTTATTGAATGAATTCAGTTGAATTCACTTTTGTGAAATAATAAGGTGTAAGGAGAAAAAAAACAAAACAATCTGATTAGAAAATGAGCAGAAGACCGGAATAGACATTTTCCCAAAGAGGACAGATGGCCAAGAGATATATGAAAAGATGCTCAACGTTACTAATCAGAGAAATGCAGATTAAAACCACAATGGGATATCAACTTACACCTGTCAGAATGGCTGTCATCAAATAATAAACATTGGAGAGGATGTGGAGAAAAGGGAACCTTTGTGCACTGTTGGTGGGATTGTAAATTGGTGCAGCCAATATGGAAGACAGTATGGAGGATCCTCAAAAAATTAAAAAGAACTACTGTGTGACCCAGTAATCCCACTAATGGGTACCATATTTATTCAAAGAAACCCTAAACACTTAATTTGAAAAGATAATATACACCCCTATGTTTATTGAAATATTATTTACAATAGCTAACTTAAATGTTCAATAGATGATTGGATTTAGTAGTGGTTTATATATATAGTAGAATGTTAACCATAAAAAGGAATGAAATCTTTGCATTTATGACAATGTAGATGAGCTTATAGGGTATTATGCTAAGTGAAATAAGTTAGAGAAAGATAAATACTACAGGATTTCACTTATATGTGGAATCTAAACAAATAGCAATCAAAACAAACTCATAGTGGTTGCCAGATGGGGAGGGGTCTTGGGATGAGTGAAAAAGGTGAAGGTAAGAAGTACAAATGAGCACTTTTAAAAGTCACAGGGATGTAAAGTACATCATAGGAAACATAGTAATATTACAATAACTATTATGTCAGGTGAGTATTAGACTTATCTGGGGGATCACTTTGTAAGTTATATAAATGTATAACCGAAGCTTGTCCAACCTGTGTTCTGCAGGTGCATGCAGCCCAGGATGGCTTTGGAAGCAACTCAATATAAATTTGTAAACTTTCTTAAAGCATTGGGATTTTTTTTTTTTAATCTCATATTGTTAGTGTTAGTATATTTTATATGGTGCCCAAGACAATTCTCCCACTGTGGCCCAGGGAAACCAAAAGGTTGGACACCCTGGTCTAATCACTATGCTGTATACCTGAAACTAATATAATATTGAATATCAACTGTAATTGAAAAAAATTTTTTAAAAGAGGAAAAGTGTAAGGTGAGGGATTAGTGAAAGGAGAATTGCTGGTCTAATAGCTTAGAGAAGGCTAATGTTTTAGAGTTTATATTTAAATTTTTACATCTTAAAATGAGATGCTTTACATTGTAGATGAGAGTAAGTTGGGCAGCTGTTACCAATCCAAGAATATTTACTAGGGTGAAAAAATAAATTGCAAAATATAGGGAATTTCTTGAGGCTTACAGCATCAAGTACATTGAACTACATCACTGTATAGTAATTATACTATATGGTTTCTTTCTGCAGTTAGATGTTATGGTAGGTATTCCAAAAGTGGTTTGGAGATAGATCCATTGACATGTGTATGTATGTATGTTTATACAGATAGGTGTGTGTGTGTGTAAAATTAAATATATGCATAGAACATTATAATCTACTGGATAGTAGTATGTGCTGTATTTTTCCATGTGTAAGATGCTCCCATGTATAAGACAACCCTTACTTTTCTAACTCAGTATTAAGGAATCAACACACAGTATTAACCCCCAATTTTTTGTCTTTAACAATTTTAGACAAAAGTATTTTATACATGGAAAAATACAGTAAGTGACTATATTTTGGATCCTTAATGTAATTTAGATTTTATTTAGGTGAGTCATGTAAATGATGTCAGCTTCAGCTTAACAAGCTTGATTAAAATCAAAGCCCAGGAGGTAGTTTGACTACTGCTGTTTAGAGTCCTTACAAGCAAAGTGTTCAAATGACTTTATTGGAACTTGTCAGAGCAGTTTCTTTGCAGTTTTCACAGATCTTTCTTAGCAACTTATTAAGAAGGCATTTTGTCTAAGCTGTTTCATAAATAGCAGGAAATTCCAAAGTACTGGATAGTATTATTGCATTTTTGCTTTCAAAAAGGGCTATTGTAAGAAAAAAGTTTTTAAAAACTTTATTAATTTAACAATTTATGACAAAATAATTTATTAAAATGAGCAGATTAAAAAAATTTTGTTTCAAGAGTAATTTTAAGTTGCATCTATGATTTTTAATGCTTATTTGTTTTTTTATAATTTGTTTTCAGAATTTTAACTTTAGAGGTGTTGGAAAAAAATTGGTGAGGTAAAACCCAGTGACAATGAGTTTTTCAAAATTCAGTGTAAGAGTACGTATTAAGTCTGAATTGGTATTAGTAGCTTATAGTTTAGCAGTGGCTTTTCTTTTGATTTTGATAAATCATGAGACTTCTGTGCTTTTCTGTGAAAAACATTTTTTGACATGGTATGGTTTGTATTTTTTAAACCATATACGTGGGTGTCTATCTTTCTCTGTGTGTGTGTTGGGGTTTGGATGGAATGGTGGTAATTGTGGGCTCATGGTGGTGGGTTAAACTCAGAAAAGCACAAATTCAAATAGCCACACTCAAATATAGAGGATTCCTTTTCTCTTTCAGTTCAGGAATTTATATTTCATTGGGCTGCTTATCTAATATTGTTATTTAAAAGCTTAATTTTTTACTTGTCCTCTCCCCCCCTTCTTCCTGTTAAAGATAATAACAGTTCAGATACAATCTGTGAAAGTTCACTGTTCAGTAACAGTCTATCACAGCAATGTCCATCCTTTTGGTTTCCCTGGGCCACAATGGAAGCAGAATTGTCTTGGGCCACACACAAAATACACTAATGCTAACAATAGCTGATGAGCTTTAAAAAAATGATTGCAAAAAAATCTCATGTTTTAAGATTTGTGTTGGGCCTCATTCAAAGCCATCCTGGACCACAGGTTGGATGTACCTTGGTCTATGGAATGGTGGTCAAAGGAGGATGTATTGGCTATTGCATCACTGAAAGGTTTTAAAAAATTTACTTCTTGAATTGCTGTTTCCATCTTGGATCCTTTACAGTTGTGTAGCAAGCAGTTTTTGCCTCTTTGGTTTGCTTTTTTAATCATTTAGAATTGAGCTTTGAACCCAACTCTTCTAAGAAGCCTTATTTAATAATTCTGGGGTAGTCTGTGTTGATTCTTTCAAGAAGCCCTACTTAAGAAATCTAGGAAGCCGGGATGGCTCAGTGGGTTGGGTGCTCACTTTGCAGCGCCGGTCCCGGCCCCGGCCTGTGCGGAACCATGTGCTGAACTGGGAGCTCCCCTAGTTCAGTTCTCTCTCTGTCTCTGTCTCTGTCTCTCTCTCTCTCTCCTCTGTCAAAATAAATAAATAAATAAATCGAACATTTTAAATCAATCAATCAATCAATAAATAAAAGAAATCTATAGAACTGTTAATACTGTTTTCAAAAAAGATGCAATAGTAAATCAGGTACTACATTTAGATAATCTGGTTTTCTTCCAATGGAAGTACATAGACCTTTTGAAATTCTGCAAGGGATTGTTGTAGAAACTGACATTGGCCTGTCCAATTCATGACCCTTTTACAACTGTGGAACTCACCTGTAATGTAAAAATTGAAGGAAATGAGGGACAGTTTCTTAAGAGAAATCAGAAATCAAATCCTTTGTAGAATTGCAGATTTCTAAGCAACTTTGATAGAAGGGGCAACAGTTGACTATATATAAAGCAAATCAAAGTATGAAGTGCTAACAAATAAATGTAAACATATTCTGCTATACACTGTTACAGAATCATTTTGAGTTTCCCGTTATTTAGTGGATATGTCTAGCCTTGTTTTTTGGTATGAGAACCACATTATTTAAATACAAAGTTCCTTTTTATAGTGAAAAATGAATCTGCTAGATTGAAAAAAATACTTGCAAATTTTATATCCAGGATAGCCAATTATTAATAGTACGTGTTCAGTGTGTATATGGTAGGCACTGAAGTGTCATTTGAATGAATGATATACTTAGATGATATGACAGTCTTTGTGGGTAGCTGCATGAAATTTTTGTAGTTGAAAAAAATAGCTCCAAGTTCTAATTTCTATTTGATTTTTCTGAATCTAAGTTGTGTAACAGTCTCTTAAGAGGTATTTTGAATAGGAGTATGACCACAAGATAGGCAGGTTGATTTTTAGGACTTGGTTTATTATCATCAATACACCTCTACAAATACCATGTTAGAGTTCTAACTTTTCTTATTTGAAGGGCTTTTTTCTTCAAGTTTGTTAACTTGCTATTATAATTAGCATTGGCCACAAAGCTGTTCTGAAAACATTTTTTTTAAGTAGATGATTCCAACTTCTAAAAGAAAACAATTTGGGCACTCTCATGTAGAACAGTGCTTTTGGGTTACCCAAGAAAATAACTTTGAGTTATAAATGCCTTTGAGGGATTAAGAGATTGCTTTTTGCTTTTATTTGATATTTCATTTTCTAAAGAAACTGGCAAAAATAAATTTAATTAGTTTTTTAAACCTTTTTTTTTTTTAAGATGACTTGCAAAGCACACATAATTTCAAAATAGCCCACAAAATCTTATACATTGTGAAAAGACTGGCTAATTGATAGGAATAGTTTATTAAACTGGTCTACAAAATAATGTGATGATTTTCCCTTGAGGTAGATTTTTGCTTAAGACTCAGTTCTTTATCCTGTAAAATGGGATATCCCAGCTAGTATTTTGAACAGTAATTTAACAATAAGGGTTTACTCCCAGTACTTGAGTTACAGGTATTGGGTGCCCATTTGTTCTCATTTGCCTAGTCAGTCATGTTTGATGCCTTATTTTCTGACATAATTATGAATAGTCACATTTATAAGTGCTCCAATTCAGATGATAAAGTTTATAGTTAATCCTAGCCATGTATCATGTTTTTCAGAAAGAAGGGGGAACTTAAATAAATCTGTTCAAAATTATACACTCTGTGTGTTTGCATGCACATGCCCCAGCCTTACATAGGGAGAGAACGAGAGGGAGAGAGGAAGAGAGGAAGGGAGAGAAAGAGGAGTTGTTTGGGACTGAAAGGAAATCTTTGGTTTATCTCTTGTCTTCATCAGCTGGCTCCATTCAATCTCTAGTAGGAAATGTATGATTTCTATCTGTGTTCACATTCACATCAAAAGGAAGCAGATAAAACTTCTTAGTCTCTCTCTCCCATGTTAAAGATATATAAGTTTCCTTTCCCTATTTAATGTTATAGTGTATTAGCACATGTTTGTTATTAATGATAGAATTGTTTCACGTTTCTTACCTTAGATTGATGTTCACAGGTACTGCTCATTTTAGATACTTGCAGTTAGTTAGCCACTTCGGTGAGAATCATTTGCTAATCACATGGCCATGAGCTTGGACAAGATTCCTGACCCATCGGGAGACTCCTCTGGGTCTTGTTTTGCTACCCTGTTTCCCCGAAAATAAGACAGTGTCTTACCCTGTTTCTCCAAAAATAAGACAGTGTCTTATATTAATTTTTGCTCCCAAAGATGCGCTAGGTCTTATTTTCAGGGGGATACCTTACACGTATTTCAGTGAGAGGCAAAACTGTAAGTAGGTCTTATTTTCGGGGGATTGTCTTACTTTCGGGGCAACACGGTACCTGTGTACTCTTAGGCAGATCACTTATGGGCTCTGGGCTTCCTTGAGTCCTTACAAAATAGGAATAATTATAGCTCTATCACCTCTATCATGAGGCTGTTAAGAGACCCACATGCATTTGCAATATTTGCAATATATGAAAGCACTTGAATTATAAATAGTACACAAAGGGGAAATATATTACTGTTATGTAGTTCTCCAGTTTTACCTTACTTTTTACATTGTTAATTCTTTTCATTTTCTGTATTTTTCAAAAACTGTAGTCATCATGTATTGATTTTGTAATCAGAGAAGGGAAACATTATTTCCAAAAATCTGTCTCATAACTATTATTAAAACATTAAATTTCACTATCTGCAGATTAATTTGTTAGTATTTTATTATGATTATAATTGTTGCATGATCTAGTGCAACTAAATAGAACATTATTATTCAACAAAGTGTGTTATAGCCTTAATGCCTCCCTTGTTTTTGACCCCAATGATTATTGAATTTTGTCTTCACTTGGAACTCTAGAATTACTCTCTAAAAAGTAGAAAGGGGTATAGCTCTGATCAATTCAATGATATTCATAAATAGAATGGACAGTTTATGAATTAATCTAGTCACTTGGCATTTAGTTTCTAGGCTTCCCTGATATTTATCATGGCAAAACAGTATGGAAGAAGATACAAAACACCCAGTTTCTCAAGTTATATTGCTATATACTAAAATCTACATTCCCTTCTTTTGGAGACTTAATAAAAAGAGTTGACCCATTTTTCCTGATTCAAAGATTTACAAATAAAATATGCAGAAAAATAGTTTCAAGTGAAATTTTAACTTTTTTTTTTTTTGAGAGAGAGAGAGAGAGATAGAGATAGAGATAGAGATATAGAGATAGATACAGTGACAGAGAGAGAACTGAACTGGGGGCACTCCCCAGTTCAGCATATGGGTCCGCACAGGCTGGGGCCAGGATTCGATCCCCGGTCCCCGGTGCTGCAAAGTGAGCGCTTATCCCACTGAGCCATCCCGGCTTCCCCTCAAGTGAAATTTTAAGAACTTACTATGAACCGTAATCCTTGGTTGTGTATTTTATTTCTTTAGTTCTGTTTTTGGGTGCTCTTACGAGTCCTGGTCCTGGAAAGATGTGCTGATGTGACCTGACTACCTGCCTCCCTCATACTATTTTCTAGTTATCCAGTCAGTAAAAGGCCTATTGATGACTTTTGTGTATTTTGTGTACTTTTAATATGGACCATGGAAGTTTTCTTATTTATTACCTGTTTGTTTGTTTGTTTTGTTTTTTTTAAAGATTTATTTTATTGTTTTAGAGAAGGTGAGAGAGAGAGAAAAGGAGAGGGCCCAGAGCAGTCTCCATGGTTGTACATCATTAGTTGTGACATAATTTCATTTCATACAGGTGGATGTGGGGCCACATGGGTTGAAACCGAACTGGGGGCCTCCCTCATGGGGGGCGAGACCTTTCACCACTATCCTGGTGGTTACCAGTTGCGCTGCAGTTCAGCATAGGAGTTTACACCAGCTGTGACCAGGAATCGAACCGCTGACCGCATGATTGCGAGGCAAGCGCTCAACCACTGAGCTAGCCTGACATCCTCTTGTTTGTATGCCTTCTTTCTGTATATGTACACACATGTGTGAGTAAGAATGGATTTCATATATTTGTAAAAGTGTAATAATCAGGTTATAAAGTTTGGTGGGTAGGGAATCAGCTCTTAAAATCTGTGTTGCATCCAGTATGATGTTTCTGTACTCTCCTTGTGAAGAACCTTCAGTGGCTTTCCCTTTTCTTAGATGACTAAAGTCATTCATGGGGGTGCAAGGCCTGGCATGGTCTATCCTGGACCCTCATCTGCCTCTTGCACATTGTTTTCTCTTGCCCTTCAGCTGCCTACAAGTTGCCCTGTAGGCTGCCTGTGCTCATGTTCTGTTTTCTGCTTGGCCTACTCTTCTTTGCCTGTTTAATGCCTTAATTATCAACTTGGCTCAGAGAAACCTATCAAAGAGTTCTTTGCTTTGTAACTATAATTTCCTGTTTCATTTTTGATTGTCTCTTCCATTAGATTGTATGTATGTGTCTGTCTGTATGGATATGTGTTTTTGTATCCACAGCTCCTACTATAACCCTTTGCCCATAATTGACTCTTGAGAAAAAGCTTATTGAATAAATGGATGAAAATGTGGTTTTTTACTTTGGAAATATTTTCCTAATTCTCCAGGAAGAGGCACTGCTTTTACTCAGTGGCTCCATCTTCCCCCATCCCACAAAGAATGTGCCTGTTTGAGAAACAGCCCAGTTTTGTGTTTGTGGCTGCTTTGGGCCACTCCCAGATTCCCCAGAGGTACATTTTCATATATCTCTGCTGTTAGATGGATTTTCTTAGAAGAGTTTGAGAAGCCCCATTATCAAGGTCAATTGTATTGGTATAAGGGTTTATATGAAATGGTCTGAGAATTTCCATTTGTTACGTATTACCTGGGAGAACCAAACAGTCAAAGGTTTCAAGAGGATGGTAGGGTGTGTAGTTAGAATAAGAGAGTCTTTTGCCCACTGTGTAGGTTCTCTTTCCTCTTTTTCTCTGTTCTCTTTGAAGAGTAGTTGTATTCCATCATGGTGAGTCGTGTACTGACTGGCCTTGGGCAGAGCTCCTGTGCAGGGTCACTGGAGGCCACACAGCAGGTATACTAGCAACAATTTTTTTCTATTTGTTACTCTGCATTTTTGCCTATCCTTGAGCTTTTCTTTTTTAGTCTTTTTTTGTCATGTTAATCTTTTGATTCCTCATGTTAATTGAACTCAAAAGTAGCAGGCTAGAATAGAATGATGCATGTGAGAAGTATCGATGGTGTCAGTCATACAACAGTTATTTCTTCCATTCCATTAAAGATCTTGGACTAACTTGAACTTTTGTTTGGGGTGAGGATGGGAGTCAACTCTTAATTTGAAACTTGTATTCATTCACTATTTTATATATTACAGTTGCAGCTCATAATGTCTATCACTTTTTGAGTACCAGTTCTGGGCTGTATTGATCTCCACCCCTCATAACTACTTTGGGATGAAGGTACTCTCTTCATTTTGTAGCTGAGGAAACTGGAACGTGAGATGCTAAGTCATTTGTCCTGGACTACCCAGGCCTTGGAGCCCTCAAGTGGGGTCTTTTTACTGGACCACCTACTTTCTAAGTGTTGAGGCTAGGGACAGCTTGTCTTTCTCACAGGGGCATGATTCAGAGACCTCCTTGGTCTGGGACACCACTCAAAATTAGCTCCTTGACCTTTGAACAGTGTTCTACAATTTCTGGAATGTGCTACATTTTAGTTTTTTGTTTTTTGTTTTTTTTCCCCATGATAGAAGTAATGGATGTATGACTCATAGTACCTGCTTATTTTTTAGGGGTGATACTCTACTCAGTTGTATATGACATTTCTTTGCTGAGCTTTTTAAAAAATAGTTTGATTCACAACATTTGATGACATTAGCGGTTTGGCTTGAAACAATTAACATTTTCTCTTTCATGGGTTCCTTGATTTTAGTGGGAGACTTGGGGGCAGTGTATGTAGGAGATACTTCACAGAGAAGATTAGTATAAGAGAAGCTCTGTGAGGCAGCTGAGGTGCACACAACACTTACTGGAAGGCAGCTCTGAGTGAGTGCTGGTAGATTGTGTTAGCTTCATCGAAGGAGAGATGTAAGAGTTTGCTGAAGTGCCATGGACATCCTTACTACTAAATTATAACCGAAAGACCTGGCTAAACCTTAGAACAAGCCATAGGTTTTCTTTACCTCTTTTCTTTTTAGGAAACTCCTCTGTTTGCAGGTGAGGAAAGATTAGATGTGTCATTCCTGTCTCTCTTTCCTCACACTGTATAAGGGAGCATTTCTGGAGGTTGTTTAATCCGACTAGTTTAAGATGCCAAGGCCTTTACTTTTTCATTTGGCAATAAGCAGTTGTAAGGGTGTGCAGCCAGACTGGCTTGTATAAGATATTAAATAAAGTCAGGATACTATCTGTTCTTATAAGGATTATTACATTTGCCTTCTTGTGACCTCGTTGCTGCTGCCACCATCCCCTCTCCTTGAATTAGTGAACTGCTTGTGGATTCAGGTTTTATTCCTTATCTGAGTCTTCTGCAGCAATTGCAGCTTACTATGTAGACTTGTCACAAGTTAAAAGTTTAAGAAGTTTATATAACTTGTCATAATTTTAGCACTTTCATTTATTAAGGTGTATATTTTAATTATCTGATTTACAAAAGTGCCATATAAAAATCCACCTATGCTGAATAATTGCTGAAATACAGAGTAAGCTCTGCGTTTTATGACCAAGTTATGGGATGAATAATTACTCTCTAGAGTGAATGGTTCAAAATGAAATAACTTTATGCCTAAGGTGTGATGTGACACCAGATGTATTTAAGCCCCAAAGGTATGTAATTATCTCAATACTCCTGTATGTACACACAAGTACATTTATGCTTACGGCAAGAGTTTTATGTTTAAAAGAAAACTCAGAGAAGAGAAAGAACAGTTCGCTATTTTTGAGACCCTGAATTTCTTTAGTGCATAATTTAAATTTATATATCAGTAGATTCTAGAGTAAACTAGTCTCAAACTCTGGCTTTCAAATATTAAGGATAGTTTAGGGAGTTTGTCAGAGTACCACATTTGTGATTTGTAGTCTGCCTGTACTCAGTGACACCATTATTGGACTCTTAAGTTTGATCACCAGTTGTATTAAAAAAGGCAATAAATGTATTCTGGCTTCATAGTGAAAATAAAAACTCTTGTAGTCTTAATTTTTAAATTTTGTATACGGGTTATCTGTCTAGTCTTATTTTACAGATCTTGAAAAATTAAAGGTAGTACCTCAAGCTGATTTGCTTTTCTACTTTTAACTCAATATTAAACTATAATTTTAATCACATTAAAAATGTGATTGATATTTTTTGTTTATCACAGCTCCATTAGACTTATTGAGTTAACTCTGCTGCCATTGAACAGTGTAAAGTGATCAGGTTAAATCAGTTTCTCCTGTCAAAGGACCAGATACTTCAGTTTGGGGATTTGGTTGGTAGTTATGACTTAGCTCCCTGTTCACAAGCCCAGGAGATGAGAATTCCTTAGCCTGGGGACCAGTGGAAGCCTAGAGTGGCTGCTAGGTCTTCGCTTGGGCTAGACTAAAGGATAGTTGAGATATCGATGACTTCGAGACTCCAAGTAAAATAGCAGTAATGATAGCTTACCTGTTTACAATGTGATTCTCTTGAGAGGCTTATTATTATTTTTTAAAAATACAGTTTCTTTTAACCCAAAATACCCCAAACATTATCATTTTAACAAGTTACCAATAATATACTTTACATTCTTTTTATTGTACTATGTCTTCAAAATCTGGCACAAATTTTTACACTTCCAGCACATCTCAATTCAGGCTACCCATATTTCCAATGCTCAGTAATCACATGTGGCCAGTGGCTACCACATCATACAGCACAAACATAGACAAAAAGAAATTCACAAGTCTCTATTGAATGATACTAAATATAGTGGTAGGGTCCTATTATACTGATATTACTTAGCATAAAGGTAGTTTCTACGGTGCCTTTTTTTTTTTAATATATATATATATATATATATATATATATATATATATATTATTTATTTATTTATTTATTTTGAAAGAGAGAGAGGGAGAGAGATACAGAGACAGAGAGAGAACTGAACTGGGGGAGCTCCCAGTTCAGCATATGGTTCCGCACGGGCTGGGACTGGGATGCGATCCCTGGTTCCTGGCGTGCAAAGTGAGCGATTAACCCACTGAGCCATCCCGGCTTCCCCTCTACTGTGCTATTTTTATAAATTACTTGTAAATTACATTTTGAAAGAAATTAACGCTTTAAATGTCTATACTGTTCTCAGACACTAAGTTATAAAACTAAGTTTAACATTTGGCTCCTGCCACCTAATACTGTATTTTTACTTTTATAAATGTGGATACTAGAAAATTTAGAATTAGATATATGGTTCACATATGTAATTTTCTGTTAGTGTTGGCCTATAGACACTTTGGACTCATAATAAGTTCTTTTTGTTTATTTGTTTATGTATACAGGTCAGCTATAATTTGATTACAACTTAATTTTAACATTTTGTCAACATATAAACACTCTGTAGTGATTCTTAAACCTTGATTCCAAGACACTGTTCTTTAATTGCCCTTTTAATTATTTAGGATTGTTTTTTCAATCTCAAAATTTTAAGATAGAAGAACCATAAGTCAATTGATGATTTCCTAGGTTTGAGACTTAATTGGCTAAGTTATTTCTAATAATCTAAGTGTCTCAATCTATTTTATCTTTATAGAAAGATTCAGTAGATTTGGGATGACATTTAAAATCAATATTTTATTTCTAGTTAAGGTATACAATGAATGCTAAAATTGTATTTAAAAAAGCATTTATTAGAAACTTATTGGCCTTTGTAATAATGCAAGGAAACTGTCTTAGTGGTTTGATTTTTCATGTGAAGACATGAGGGTGGGGTTTCCTTGAGTTTCAGTGTATTTTTGGATTTTATTGTCCAGTGAAGACAAGGTCTTCAGACCAACACAGGATAGCCAATTCTTTGTTTTATCTATTGTAGTAGTTTTCAGCATGTGGTCCCTAGTTCAGTAGTGTCAGCATTACGTCAGAATTTCTTATAAATGCACATTCTTGGGTTCTACTCCAGATATACTGACGGGAAATCTCTGGAGGTGGGGCCAAAAATCTGGGTTTTAATAAGCCCCCCAAGTGATTCTAATACACACAAACCCACTGGCTTAATATACTCATTGGGGTCCATCTGGGAAAAGGGAAACCAATGTTAAGTTTTTAAAATAGGAATTCAGTGCTGGATACACAGGTGATGGGGGAGCTGGGACAGCAGATAGGACAGTGAGGCAACCTAGAGATTAATAGCAGGAGAAGAGTACAGTACCACTAGCGTAGGCTTGTGGGAGCTCAGTAGTTAGGTTATTCTGAGGAGATGGAGTCGTGGAAGAAATCCAGTCATTGCTGGAAATGCTGCCTGAAGCAGAGGAGAGAAATATTCTTGCTCTTCCCTTTCTCCCACTCACCTGTTCTGCCCCAGTGCTTCCTCAGACTGAACCCAGAGAAAAAGCCAGCTGACCCTATGAGCCTGAGAAATGATATCTGCAGGAATCAGCAGCTCTCCTGAGACAAAGAGCTCTCACAGAATTTATGTGTGGGAGTAGGCCTAGGACTGGCACATCTAGTATTAATATTTACACTTTAAAACAAAACAATATTTTGATGCAATTAAAAATTTAAAAGTCATTTAAATACCTCCAAATAATCTCAGAATAGAGGACAATATTCTTAATAGAATAAATTTAACATTATGAAAACTAAACTGTCCTTTTATAATTTCGTTGTTGGCCAGGGAAATCTTTTCAGGGACCAGCACCTTGCGGGGTTTAAGAAACTTACCTTGTACATTTGAGTTTTTATTTCGTGCCTACTTCAGGATCTATTTAACCTTTCCTATTTTAGTCTATACCAAGCTGTTCTCGGTTGTTAGCACCACCTAGTGGCAGATACGGCAAACTTGTTTTATCAATTCTCTGAAAGCTTTCCTGGAATAACCTGGATTTTTTTCATATTTCCCCTTTCATTGCTTAAAGCTTAGTTATACCTTTTTGTATGTTCTCTTTACGTCCAGTATTTACATTAACCCCCCCTTAGTTTTCCAGTGTTCTCTCCCTTTCTCATTTGTTGTTTCATTTGTGATTAAACTATGGCTGATAGCAGAAGGGTGATTACAATGATAGGCTTGTAACAAGGAAAATGCAAGTTGTAGTTTTTCAAAGTGAAGTTAGAAATAGTATCTTGGACCTTTTAAGCCTTTGACGAGACCAGGCATGTTCAGGGTGGTATGGCCATAGACTTAGGCTTTGAAATAGAGGATTGACGATCGCCTCTAAATCATATATTTCTTCATCCTTAAATTTTTTTTTCTAGACACCAGTACTTAACTATTGTTTGATACAGTATTGTTTTATATTATTTATAGTAAATGGAAGCCTAAGAAGCTAACTACAATTTTCCCCCTTAAGAGGGACTTTTCTGAATTCCAGTTGATTGTCTCAGATCCAATTATGTGTTTAGTAATCCAAAATAAAATTTAATATTTGTGAATGCAAATGACTCTGGGATATATATTCCTAAATTTGAAAGATCTGTGCTTTTATTCACAGACTTTCTTGTATTCACATTCTAAAAATTAAGAAAAAAGTTGGAGATAAGTGAGGAACTGGTATAATTTTCATTTTACTTGTAAGTGTTTGTGTTAGGAAATGCTGCCAGTAAAAACTTGGAAATGGAGGAGTTCTGTTTCATGAGGTCTGGTGGAAGACCAGAGTTATTTTTGTGTACAAGGTGCTGAGCTGAATGCTGTAGAGTAGTGATACGAACCTCTTTTTACTTTCATAACACCAAGAAAGTAAAAATTTGTGCAGTACAATGGGATAGGAATTTCTAACTGTAGAAATGCTGCCAGGGACTAGTAGGATAAAACCACTATCCTGGAGATGACATTGCCACCTCCCTGCCCCAAGAGCTAAGGTATCAATTATCTTATACCTTTTAGCTTCCAAATATGGAGGGCATTCAAGGAGTAATGAATTTTAGTTTCCCAAGGAACTAGATACTTAGTACTATTAGTTTGGTGAAGTGCTAGGAAAGAATAAGAGAGGTTAGTTCTGTTTGAGGTGGAAGGTATCTAGCAAAGGCTCTGTAGAGGATGTGGGACGCAGGAGGCGCTTCATGCAGTATTCTTGTGCAAAGGTACAGAGGGACTAAAGGAAAGAGAGTTTGGAGAATCTCAGGATTTTTGATGCTGATGGGATGTAAGATTGGGGGATGCAAATAGGAAGCAGTATAATGAGAGCTACTTTTAAGAAAGTAGACAGAGGTTGACTTCAGGAAGGCCTTCTTTTAAGTGACTGAATGGGCTCATGACCTTGGGCATCACTGATAGTGACATGATCAGACACCTTCCTTGTCCTCTTAGAGAAGTCTCTTGGGGCAGTGTTGGAAGAACTGCTGGAGCCTGTAAGCATAGAAATCCCTAGAGAGGGAAAGACATTGATCCTGATTAGTTAGATTACATGGTGAATGGAGATTGGGGAGGGCTCCCTGAAGTGGGAACCCACAGGTTTTGCTTGATGTGAAGAAAGGTGACTCAGAATTAGACCTTGGGTGAAGGTACATATGATGGGGCCATTGTCAGAATTAGCGTCTATATAAGGAACAAAAAACTTGATTTTTGACATGTAGATTTTAAGATGCTTGCAGAGTAATAATAGTTAATATTTATAAAGTGCCTTCAAGGGTCAGGTACTGAGCTAATAAACACTTTATTTATTTAAAAGATTTATTTTATTGATTTTTGACAGAGAGAAACAGAGACAGAGAGAGACACAGAGAAGGGGGAGGGCCTAGAACAGTCTCCATAGTTGACATTAGTTTTTCCATATAGTTTCACTCCACAGGTGGGCACAGGGCTGCACAGGGCAGGAACTGGGCCTGGAGCCTCCCACATAGGTACCAGCAAGAACTGAACTGGGGGCACATCCCAGTTCAGTACGTGGGTCCGCATGGGCTGGGGCCAGGATTCGATCCTCGGTCCCTGGGGTTTCAAAGCGAGCGCTTAACCCGCTGAGCCATCCCAGCTTTCCCAACACTTTATTTTTTAAAACTCATCTCATTCTCACAACCATAGTAAGTAGATGCTATCAGTCAGTGTCCCATCAGGAAAATAAAAAGCACTAGATAATTTAAGCACAGAAAGATTGAATGGAGGGAATCATTTACAGTTGTATTAGAAGGGCTAGAGGAGCAAAAAAGGTGTATTGGGTGGATGTTGGAGCAAAAAGGAGAAAGTGTGTGTATGTGTATGTGTGTAGGTGAATGTTGAAGGAGCAAAAAGGAGAAGGGGATGTTATTTACGTATGAGACAGCTGCTACATAGACAGTATGCTTCACAGATTTGCTGAAGACCTTCATTGGTTCTGTTGCTTTGGAATCACCACAGATGCTTCTGGAGCTTGCAATGGCTGCTGCTTTTGGAGTACCACCAGAAACAGGAAATAAAAGAAAAGCTATTTTTCTTTTCTCTCACCTTGAAATCTCCTGCCATTGTTTCTCAAGGGCAGTACCTGTACCCAAGTGGAAGCTAGTTGGCAAGGGAGTTTGGAAAATGTCCCAAGAGATTCCATTCCCCCCCCCCCCCCCCCCCCACACACACACTTTACAGATGTGTGGAAACTGAAGTACAGAGAGGGTAACTAATTCTCCTAAGTCACATAGTTACAACTGAGCAGAGTTGAGATGTGAATTTAGGTAATCTGTTTCAGAGTGAGTCTGTGTTCTTAGCTTTTACACTTTGATCTTGCCTCCACACATGGTTATTACTTGATTTTTCTGAGTATTGCTGAGAACTCAAAGGAGCAGCTGTTTGCACCAATTTTGCTTATTCTGCACTTAGTTTTCTTTTGACAGCTCTTACTGGCTTCAGTATTTTACCTCTGCCTCTGCAATCTCTCTCTTCATGGGCACCATTGATTTTAGAGCCAATACAGTGGGTTATTTAATTTTCTATTTCTCTTTGATCTACTTCTGCCTTTTAAAAAAAAAAGACTTATTTTTTTTAAAGACTGATTTTATTGTTTTTGACAGAGACAGAGAGAGACAGACAGAAGGGGGAGAGCCCAGAGCAATCTCCATAGTTTTACGCCATCAGTTTTCGACATGATTTTTTTTCCACACAGGTGGGCCGGGGCCGGACAGGGTGGGAACTGGGCTGGGGGCCTCTCACATGGGAGGCACACCCCAGTTCAGCATATGGGTCCACACAGGCTGAGGCTGGGATTTGATCCTCGGTCCCTGTGGCTGCAAAGTGAGTGCTTATCTTGATGAGCCATCCTGGCTTCCCCTATTTCTGCCTTTTGATGCTGATATTTATTTACATGGAATTTCAGCCTTCACTTCTGTGATGCTGACTTGCTTTGTTTTCTCCTTACCTTGCTGGGACTCCTTGGTTTTCTTCTTTCTCTTCTCATTCCTTAAGTCATTGCTATCTCTTGCCTTGAGTTTGGATTTTAGTTTGTTATATAAGAAGCTCCTTAATGCTAATTTTATATTTACATGAGGACTAATAATAACATCAGGTATACACAGTTCTTATGGCCTCTCTCCTTTGCCGTGAAGTCAGAGGAGTCAAAGCAGGGTCTCAGTTTATACTCTTCCTTGGGCAAGGAGAACAAGAAAATGGGGACTGAAGGAGAGGGACTCACTTTGAGTGCCTAATGTGTGCTAGTGCTAGGTCTTTTTAACACATTGCTTCATTTAAATTCTCCCCCTGGATTGGTTGTTGTTACATACTTCTATTTTACACATGAAAAACTGACTTGACTCCATTGTGATAGACTCATAATAGCAGTGGAGTTGAAACCCTCACCACCTGGGAAAAGCCCTTATTTTCTTATCTGTTAAATGAAGGAACTGGGCAAAAGGCCCATTTCAGTACCATTATTATGGTTCTATTACATACTGGCTATCCTGAGCAGTAGCGATTCTAATATTGAGAAAGGAAGTTGCCATCCCATTCTAGGAAACATCTGTTTTATTAAGGCCAAGTGTACTAATGTTATTTGTAGAAATTATGAAGTAGGGCAAAGACATTTAAAGTGGTCATGATGATGGATCTTCATGTAAGTTTCAAAAGAGCCCCATTATCTCCAAATGAGGCTGCTGCCCAGAACTGTAGAGGCTGTGGTTTTTATTGACAGGGGCTCAGGGTAATAGCTTTGGAACATCTCCAGTCTAAACAGAGGGCAACCCTGTTATTCCATTGTACATTCTGTTGAGAGCTTTGCTTCCAGATTATTAAGACTGTTCTTTCCTTGCAGGGAATGTAGTATGAGCTTTGTAAGAGAATAGTGAAAAATATATTTTAAGGATAGGATTCACTGTAACATGGTTTGAAATCTTTAGAAAGCCAGTAGGCCAACCCTACATTTGCTCACATGTTCACTTAAAACATGCAAATAGATAGTTGAAATGGATACCAACATCTTTTGGTATATAGTATTCATTATAAAATACCAAGCATGCATACCTAGATATTTATACATCAGCAGAGTCAATACATTTTCATGCTCTGTAGCATCTATTTTACTTTCTTTACTCATAAATGTCCTCCAACTCTTTCTCATTCACACCTTATTTAAAAAAAAAAAATGGGGAATTGAAAGGGATATGCATCTTTTTAAACTTTACATTTGATTGGCTTTCCCTGAATTAGAGGAAACTTGCACAGGGAACCTTGGTTCCCTGGTTTTCCTGCTATTTCTCTTTATTTGGTTTTGATAGTTCTTCAGCCAGCCTGTAAGTGCTGCTGGCCCCAAGGTTTGAGGCTGGGTTCTTTTTCCTCTCTCATGCCCCTGTTTCAATATGATGCCAACCTGCCCTCAAAGCTTCCAGTGCTACCAAGTGATGATGATGCCCCAATTTTTGTTTTCAGGCCTGACTGCTGTCCTGATTGCTTACTTACTGGTATCTCTTATGTCTACTTAGGTCTGGCAGGTATTTGAAGCCATTTTTAGACTGCCACACTCTTCAAAGTAAGAAGTTTTACATTGCAACTCAGTGCACACATACATTACCATAAATAGCAGAAACAAAAGTTTCACAAATCAGTAATTACCCATAAAATATACACGCCATGTTTGCTGATGTTTTCAAAAGTACTGTTTCATTTCAGTAAAAATATTGTTTGTGACCCACAACATTTGTGGCTGCCCTATTAGTGGATTATAACCCACTGTTTGAAAAACACTGTTCTTGAGTCATTGTAGATGTTTTAGGGATATTTTAGGTTGTGGGAAACCTGCCCATGTATTTGAGACCAGAAATTCAGAGTGCAGTAAAAAATTATGAAATGAAAGAAGGCATAAACAATTTCCTTGCTTTTTCCTATGTCAGGAAGTCAAAATTTCTTGGACTGTATCTGCTCTCATCTAGGTCACTGATAATCTATTCACTAACTGGATGATCCTAATAAGAAACTGCATTTTTGCCCTTTCCCTGTCTGAGCAAGATCTGGATAATTGGATTACTAATACTTTTTAAAAGAAATGAAACCAATCAGAATTTCCAGATCCCAAAAATGTCCAACACACAGACACACACACACAGACAGACACACACACACACACACACACACACACACATACACACACACATACACACACACACACGGTCTGAAGTTTGCAAACTCATCCTAGAAAAAGTGTTCCATACCTCATTGCTGAATGTCACTATGTTCACCTTCAAAGTATTCCCCTTGGGAAGCTATGCACTAATAACAGCACCTAGTCCACCCTTCAAAACAATTTCGTAACTCCTTTTCTGGAATGGCCACCAGAGCCATTGTCATATTACCCTTGATGTCCTGAATGACATCAAAATGTCTTACTTTCAATATTTCCTTCATCTTTGGGTAAAGAAAAAAGTCATTGGGGGCCAGATCAGGTGAGTAGGGAGGGTGTTCCAATATAGCTATTTGTTTACTGGCTAAAAACTTCCTCACAGACAGTGCCATGTGAACTGGTGCATTGTCATGATGCAAGAGCCATGAGTTGTTGGTAAAAAGTCCAGGTGTTTTTGTGTAACTTTTTCACACAGCCTTTTCAACACTTCTAATAGTCACCTTGGTTGACTGTTTGTCCAGTCGATACAAATTCATCATGAACAATCCCTCTGACATGAAAAGTTAGCAACATCGTTTCGACTCTTGATTTGGACTGACTAACTTTATTTTGGTCCTGGAGAATTGGCTGACTTCCATTGTGCACTTTGACTCAAGCTTTGTTTCAGGGTCAAATTGGTACACCCATGTTTCATCACCAGTGATAACACACCCCAAAACATCTTGTCTCTCCAAAAAGTCTTGGCAAACTTTGACTCTCCTTTGCTTTTTTGCTCATTGTTGAGCTCCTTTTGGACCACTTTTGCACACACCTTTCTCATGCCAAGGTTTTCAGTTAAGATTGTTCAAATTGTTTCTCTATTGATGTTTACTTGGTCTGCTATACTTCTCACAGCCCACAATTTTGATGCAAAATTTTATGAATTTTTGCAGTGTTTTCATCAGTTCTGCTTGTTACTGGCTACCCTGACCTCTCTTCTTCAGTGATATTTTCTGTTCACTCAGAAAAATGTTTCATCTATTCGTACATTGCTGTTTACTTCATGGCATTATCCCCATAAACTTGGACTAACATATCTCTGATTTCATTTCCACTCTTGCCAAGTATAATAAGAAATGTAGGGGAAGCCGGTATGGCTCAGGGGGTTGAGCACTTGCTTTGCAGCCCTGGGGTCTGAGGATCGAATCCCGGCCCCAGCCCGTGTGGACCCATATGCTAAACTGCAGTGTGCTTCCCATGCAGGAGGCCCCAATTCGGGTTTTGTCCCCCAGTTTGGACTCTGGCTCAAGGGAGCATGCCCCCCATGCTGGAGACTCCCAACCCAGTTCTGGCCCTGCTCGCCCCCCGCCCACCTGTGTGGAACAAAACCATGTCAAAAACTGATGAAGTTCAACTATAGAGACTGCTTTGATTCCTCCCCTTCTCTCTCTCTCTCTCTCTCTCTCTCTCTCTCTCTCTCTCTCTCTCTGTCTCTGTCAAAAACAATCAAATCTTTAAAAAAAAAAAAAAGGAAATGTAATGTTTGTTCGTTGCTCTAATTCAAGCCCCGACATTCTCATGGCAGCAAACAAAAACACACAACAAAATAATGAATACCACTCAGCAAGACACCACTGAACATAACTGTGAGAAATTGATATACCAAGGTTATAAAACCTTGCTGAGTTTTTTGTACAGTCATGCCCATGTAAGTGCACTGTGGCAAAGTTCACGAACTAAATTGTCAGACTTTTTATATATAAATAACCCTTGCCTTTCTTGCTCCAAGTGAGGCTGACTCTTTTGGTATCTCAGAACAAAATATATATGGTCCAAATGATCACTGATTTTCAGACACCTGAGGTTAAGTCAGCCTGGCTTCAGTTTGTCTCATTTTTTCTCTGAGATTCAAGATGAAAAGCTCTTGTTCTCTTTACCACCTGTCTTGTTAGTAGATCTCTATCCCCAGCTTGAGCAAAGTTTCTAAAATAAGGAAACATACTTTCTTCAGTTTTGACTGTGTCTCCTCTCCCCGCCCCACAGGGGACACTATACACAGGGAAGGTAGTTGGTCCATGCCCTCTGAGGTTGACCAAATGGAAAAGGTTTATTATAGGCAACAACATTGGCTTAAAAAGCTGCCCCATATAAGAGTGACCACATCAACTCTTGAAGAGAGTGACAGTGGAACCATCAAGCTTTTAGTTATTCAGAATTATTTATTATGTAGAATTGGTAAGGAAACTCTCAGCCAACTACTAGTATGTGGAAATTGTCAGATTATAGTAAACCAGGTTAGAATATATCTGTAGCAGAACTCTCTATAATGAATTCATAGGCATTTACATCACACGTTTCTGTTAAGCTCACAGAAGGTTGACTAATCAGTGTTCTCAAAAGCCTCCTCTTGATCCCAGCGTGTCCTCATATTTTAGATCCAATGCAGCATTTATTCTAATGAAACTTCAGGAAATATCTTTTATCATACTATAGAAATTTACAGTTGGCACAGCGACTTAAATGTCTGTTGACTTGTGGGGGTTGCAGGGAACCCTAGCTATGCTAGGATGGACCTAAAAATACTATGCTAATAATACAAACACTGCAGAGTTTTTTAAAGTCATTCCTGAGGGAAGCTAAGAGAAGTTTGCTCACGCCTGGCCTATGTTTTGTAGGTTTTTGGAATGTAACTTTTTTTTTTTCCAGGTTGGATAATTTCTTTTTGGGGGGACGGTGACAATGGTTAGTAAAAATTACATAGTAGCAGCTTCCAGGTGTGGAATGTTAACATATTTTATCAGGTATATCAGTAAAGTTGATTATTTTAAAAAGTCTGTGGAATATCATGTTCATAAACATAGGTAATAAGGGTTTGGAGATTCATGAATATATATATATATATATATTATAGACTAGCTTCTGAGATAGAGAGTAAATGACTTGCTAAAGTTTGAAAAATGTTTGGAAATGGCAGCTACAGTGGCATGACAAAGATACTGAAGTTCTTGATTAGTTGCTATAATAAGAGTAGAACATTTTAAACTTTGTTTTGGACTTGACAACTTTTCTTCTGTTTTTGAGGTATCTCAGATACTTTTTGTATGATCACTCCCATTTCACCCTCCCTTGTGTGCTTTTATTTTAATCCAGTGAAGACTTTGTCTTGCAGTAAATAGTGTGATTATGTTCTTTACTAACAATTAGTGGTTTGTCTAATGGACGCATCACTGAAAGTTGGAGCCATTTCTCTTTGCTGCATTGTTCGAGAGCATGTGCAGAAAGCAGTGGGTTGGCATAGTGTAGAGAAAAGTTGTTCTCTGAAACCATCATATATATGGCATGAAGTTGGGCAGATATGTTTACAGTGAGGATGTCTGTGCAATACTTTAGTTCCTCTTCCATACAGTGTCTCAAACCCCAAACTCTGTCTTCTATTAGCTGTTGGGGCTTACCTTCACTAGCCTTTAGTGAGCCAAAGGAGTAAAGGGTGTTTATGCTATTATGGATTATTTGAGCAATCTGGTGTACTAGCCTGCAGCCACCTTCCTTCATTTTATCTTTGTATATCTTATTTGACAGAATAGTAGCAGTGCCATATTCTAGTGTGCTCCAGCCAAGACCATGTTTATCTATGGGTCTAAAATGAATGGTACCCTCAACATTCTTCAAAACCCACAAAGAATCCAGATAAGCAAAAAAGAACTCTGAAAAGCCAAAACTAGGTGTTACAAAGTCCATGAGCTGAAGTTCTCTTATTAACTAATAAAGGAGTCCCAAATCCTCTCTCAGATCCTGGGTATTTTTTTTCTTAGAAATAATTTTAGGAAGTTTAACTATTTAGCATATTTGAAAGAGGCATAGAAAAGGGGGAAAGCATATCCCATATAGGCAATTTAACAGCCAAGAATGCCAGCTTGAGAAAGTAAAACCTTAAAAAAGGAATGAAAAAAAAAAAAAGATTCAAGAACTCACTCAGATTGATTTGAGGCTATTGATGTAGGTCCAAAGCCCCAAACTCCTCCCTGTTCCTTGAAGGATCACTGTTCACCCAGTACTTACTGACATTTTTAAGTCCTCAGCGTGAGCCACCTACTAAACATTTCATTGTCTTCTCATAACAGTTTAATGATGCAAGAACTATTATACCAACTTTTAAAAACATTCATTTTGTAGTTGAGAAAAGTGGGAGAGTTTTTCTCTAGTTTTCCAGAATTCATCGGTAAGTATGAGAGCTAGGATTTGAACCCAGGTGGTTAGATTTCAGAGTTTGTGCTTTCTCATAGTTTCCAACCCTCACAAGAGAAAGGACAGAGCACACGGAGGCAATATATTAATAATACAATCGTTAGACTTTTTAGCATCAGATCCCAGTTCTCCATTTCCACATTTATTAATGTAATAGGTCTTAAAGTTCTTGTACTTATCATTATTTTGTTGCTAAGGATTCACTGAGACTGGTATAAGTAGCACATAGCTAAAAGCTCAAAATACATTGGCTACTATTTTTTGTATAAAATACAATTAGTAATGATTCATAGTATACACCACTAATTCTGTATATTTGAAAGATAGAAAGATACTTAATAAATTCTAGAAACATTTTACTCAGTTGAACTATTTAAAAAGTATTAATGCTTAAAAGGGGTCATCATTTATTAAAATAAGTTAGGATAATTGGCATTGTCATTTGACATATTGAGATGTTATCTTGCTTGAGGTAAAGAGTGGAAAAGAAGGAAGCAAAACCTTTGAGAGATCTGCCTTTTATTTTCCTTTATGGTGTTTGCCCCTGAACTTTTAAATAACTTTTTAAAAGTCTGGGTTTTGGCTCAGTAGGAGATTTACCTTTTTAATTACCGGTTTGCCTTTTGGGTAAAGAACTGTGGTTTTTCTGTTAGGGGTGTCAGTAGATAAAACAACTCTTAACTTTGGCTGGCTCCCAAGAAAGGATGTATGTCTGGGATATTATCATAGGTAGAATTTCCCTTTGATCACATGACCTGCACAAGATGCAAGTTGGTCAGTTCTCTGATGGAGATCTTGCTTGGGTAGAAGAGACAGGCAAGAATGTCCATCACTGCAAAGTGTAATTTTTGCTTTGCCATTTACCAGCTGTATGAACTTAATCAAATCATTTAAGCTTTCTGAGCCTCATTTTCATCATCCATCATGGCATAACAATACCTACCTTGTTTAACGTAAAAGGCTGGTTTGAATGTGAGCTGGCTTATAATGAGTGAAAGAAGCACCTTGAGAGCTATTAAAGAAAGGTCTAGATACATTTCAGTTATAAAAAATATTTTATATGATGCTCTTTTAAACTGTAAACTGCTATCCAAATGTTGGTGATTTAATGATAAAACATCATTTCCTTGGGTACTGGATATAGATTCACATCTTGTTTTAAAACCTGAAGACCAGATGGTTTTAGTAATGAATGTGGCAACCCTGGTGAGCTTAAATTTTCCATTCATTATTATAGAATTTGTTTCTTATAACAATCAAAAAATGTTCAGTCAAAAAGGTCTTTGGGCATTGGTAACTGAAAGCCCAAGTTATTGTAGAATGAAATAATGTCATCGTTGGATTGAATTGAAGTACATTCTCCTAAAATGTGCTAATAAATGAGTATTCTCTTTTAGCTACCATTTTACATAAGAAAAAAATCTTAGAATCTGTTGTAATAAATGTGTGCTTTATGGTTGGCCAGAATTGAATCTTCCTGGCATCATGGTTGTGTGACTTGGACTTGGATACCTTATGTCTGCTTACTTGAGTGGTGGTTTGTGGGGACATTATTTTTTCCCCTGTATATATCTCCTCAAGCATAACTCTGTATTTTGTGCACGGACCATCTACCATGCTGAATAAGAATAATTCCTGTCTTTTCTCAGGGACTGTCAGTGTAGTAGGGTAGATACAGTTCTAAATTTTTCATGTTATATGCATTTAATAATTATTTTTAATGACTGTATATAAACCAATGGATTTATCATATTTTACATGACCTCTTATTTTTTTATTTTTTTATTTTTTAATATTATATTTTATTGTTAAATTTAATGGGGTGACATTGGTTGGTAACAATCAGACAGTTTCCCATCTTATTTTTGATATAGATGTTTCCAAGTGTTTTTTTTTAATGAATAATTATCAGTTGAGCATCTCCCCTCTACTCTGTCTATGTTTTAATAATTATCTACCAGTTTCATACACCAATTAGAAGCTCTAGATGTCCCTTTGGTTTTATATGAGGGCACACTAAGTTTTGCCTTTACTGTAATTTTTTTGTTACATTAGACATATCTGGATATAACCAGTTCTGTGTAGTCACCTGGTATCACTGCTCCATCATTCTTGACCTTGCACACACAGATGCTTATATTTTCCCCTCAGTGTACATTGAAATGGGAAAAGTACATTGAAACGGAATTCTTAACAGCATAAAAAGTTCCTCCAATTGAAATTGATAGCCAAATGCAAGCTGTTTATGGTGATTAATGTTTTGATGCAAGTACAGTTAAGACACTGGGTAAAGCTGTTCACCTGTGATGAAGAGGTGAAGTTAGCGTTCAGGAAATGGTTTCTAAAACAAAACCGATTTTTTTAAGGACGGATTTAAAAAACTAGTGCAATATTGATTGGAGTATATTGAAGTGTGTGGTGATTCTGTAGAAAAATAAATATGCAGCTTTAAAAATAAATGATGCAGTTATTTTTCTTCTTTTATTTCATTAAAACAACTTTTCCTGTTTATTGTCTGTTTAAGTGGAGGCAAAATTTATCAGCCTCAAATCACACTTTTGCCAATTTTTTTTTTTTTTTTTTTTATCTTTTCACATTTATAGAGAGAAATTATCTTTTTGTCTTCAGTGCATAGTTATTTCTATTTTACTTTTTGACAGATAGAGAGAGAGACAGAGACAGAGACAGTTAGAGAACCAAACTGTGGGAACTCCCCAGTTCAGCACGTGGGTCCTGCCTGGGCCGGAGCCGGGATTCGATCC
>PVKE010019488.1:16366-28530 GCA_004027555.1 Craseonycteris thonglongyai | reverse complement strand
GTTTCCATGTTCTGGCCACAGTGAACAGTGCTGCGATGAACATGTGGGTACAGACATCTTTAAAGATTAAGGGTTTCAGGAGAAACCATACTCTTAAACCACTATACCATACCACCCTGACCCTATGAACCAACAACAAGATGTCATAAAAAAGGAAATTATCAAAGAACAAGAAAGGTCACTTGAAATTAGAAACAGGATAAAAAAATTCAATACAAAGGAGGTCAAGGAAACTCCCATAATAAAGAACAAGAATACAAATAGATGGAAAACAGGAGACGAAAACTCATAAGACCCATTTAGAAGGTCTTAATGGTATTAGGAGTTCCAAAAAGAAAGCACAAACAAAACGCGGCGTTACACTGTCAAGTCGGGAACTATGAAGGGCCTGAGATTTACCTCCGGTGCACACTAAGACACGAAACCTCTGGGGACAAAAACAAGCCACGGCTCACAGCAACAGCGGTAGCTAGAGCAACATCTTGCATCAGTTTCCTGGGCCCCAATCCTCACAGGTCTTTCAAAGTATTGGTTAAATTGGTAAGACGTTCACAGAAAAATAAGCAAACAGTAGTGGGGTCAGGGAAACAACGTAGACTACTCAGCAGAGAGCAATATGTATGTAGTCATAACAATGGAAAGACTGAATACTAAATTAACCAAGAATTCCTATCTATCTGTACTGAGAAGGCTGGGGGAGGAGGAGGAGGAAGAGCACCTCATCTACCATAACAAGGAGTCACTAGGTAGTATCTAAAATTGGTAGGTCACAAAACAGACATTTAGACATCATTATAAGTACAATTAAAGGCAGTTGCCTCTGAGGACCAGATTAAAATGGATGGGCTGGGGAAGCCGGGATGGCTCAGTGGGTTAAGCGCTCACTTTGCAGCCCCAGGGACCCAGGATCGAATCCCGGCCCCGGCCTGTGTAGACCTATATGCTGAACTGGGGAGTGCCCCCAGTTTGATTCTCACCAGGGTGAGACCCCGGCCCAGTTCCTGGCCTGTGCAGCCCCGCCCACCTGTGGAATGAAACTATGTGAAAAAACCAATGATGTGCAACTATAGAGACTGTTCTGGGCCCTTCCCCTTCTCTCTGTCTCTGTATCTCTCTCTCTCTCTCTCTCTCTCTCTCTCTCTCTCTCTCTCTGTCAAAAACAATAAAAATAAATCTTTAAAAATTTTAGAAAATAAAATGGATGGGTACTGCTAATTTTTTATAATATGTCTTCTAGTATTATCTTGATATTCAAGTATTACTTAAAATAAAAAAATTAACTTTTAAATAAACGTGAGAGAATGTGCAAATACTAAAGAACAGTGGAGGGTTGAAAAACAAACTAATAATACTTAAGATATATCATATTATGGTTATGTAAGCACAAAAGTCTTTCAATATTTCCTGAGTGCTCACTTATGTGGCCACCATAACACTAAGTGCGAAGGTTAAAACTGTGAGGAATGGAATTTATTTTAGTCAAGTAAGAGATACAGATAAGTCAACATGAAATACTAATATGGCAACCATTCAAGACTCAGTGAAAGCTTCCCAGAGACCATGCCATAAAAGCTAAGACCCAAAGGTAAGGATTGGTCTGATTGGGTGTGGGGTGCAGAAAATTTCCAAAGCAAAGAGAATAGCATGTGTGAAGGCTTAGGGTTAAGACAAAAACAGGCAGTGCCCATTGAAGGAACTGAAAGAAGTTCATGGATGGAGTAGGGAAGGAACCAAAGTGGAAGCAAACAAGGCTGGAAAGCAAGCTTCTGCTTCATGCTTCATGGGGAGACTTACTTCTACTTTGCCCATTTTAACTATAAAATCATATATATTCCCAAAGTCTTTTACATCAGTGAACACTGATGATATCAAAATAGCCATGTTCATGCCAGAACTGTCCTGTACCCCGACCCATCTCCAATTTTTCCTTTTGCACCACTCAGACAGCCAAGTTCAGAAAGCTGAGGGAGAAGGAAAAACAACTAGTATTTAGAGTGCATATGCTGCCACATACATAAAAAGTATTTTCACTTAATTCTAACAAGCATATAAATATTAGATCTATTTTAAAGATGAGAATACTGAAGCTCAAAAAGGTTGAGTAACACACCAAAGCACGTAAGTAACAAAACTAGGATTCAAACCTTAAGTTTTGGGAAGTGTGTGAGTCTGGAGTCCACAGAGAAATTAATTATGAAATATGGTAGAAACGTCAATTGCCTACCCCAATCACCAGTCCTCCCTCTCTTACAGCAATGCCTCCGATTTGGGCTGAGCACATTCATGTCCAGCTAAAAGATACATTTCCCAATCTCTTTTGCAGCAAGTAAGGTCATATGACTAAGTTCGGGTTAATACTAAACTTCTTTATGAGTATAGAGCCACTTCTTTGTCTCTTGCTCCATCCTGCTGCTTAGATATTAGCTAGAATGCCAGCAGCCACCCTGGACCCAGAAATCAAGGGCCACATCATAGGGATGATAGAGTAAGAGACTGAAAAGAGGTTGGGTCCCTAATGACAATGGAGCCACCACAGCAGCCCTGAACTGTCTACCTCTGGTCTTCTTTCATGAGAAAGAAATAAGGTTAAGTATTTTTCAGGTCTCTGTTACTCACAGGCAAACCTAATCCCAACTGATACAGGAGGCTTTGAAAGTATTCTAAGAGAAAGGTGGAGGGTTGCAAGAGATACTTTGAAGGAAGAATTGTCAAGATTCAATGGCTGATTCAATCTAAAAAAGAAAATTATCATCAGTCATATGACACAAATGATTTTTTAAAATTATTCCAATGTCTTTATTGGAGAGTTACAGCCACTTTCAGCATCTGCATTTTTTAACTGATATAATTGACATACATTAGTTTCAGGTGAAACAACGTTTCAACATGTGTATACATTGTGAAATGATCAACAGAATAAATCTAGTTAACTTACAGCACTAGTTACATTGTTTCCTTGTGACGAGAACATTTAAGGTCTACTCTTAGCAACTTGCAAATATGTGATACAGTATTGTTAACTATAGTCATCATGCTGCACATCACATCCCCAGGACTTTATTTTATAACTGGAGATTTGTATCTTTTGACTACCTCCACCCATTCTGCCCACACACATATCCCAGCTGCCCGGTGTCTACATTTCTAAATAATGTGATAAAAATTAGAGAAGACATTAAAAAGTCCTAACCAAACTTCCTACCAGGAATTTAAAAGAAAAAGTTTTAGCAAATACAACCTATTTGTAAGGCTGTTCTCAATCCTACTACTTTAGGTGTTTTAGTCTAAAAATAAGTAACATGAGGATAACTTACAAACTGTTCACAAGCAGTTGACAAGTAGAAGTTCAGAGCATTAAGCTCAGCTAAAAACCTTACTAGGGATCTGCTCCTGCCTTTAAGCTTAACAATTCCCGTTAATACACTTACCGATAAGCCGTACTAAAACACCAGCAGAGAGCCAGGACCTCCACACCCCGAGACAATCAAGACTGGGAAAGCTAAGGTAGAAAGTGGAAACCCCTTAGGGAGCAGGATACCAAACTAGAAGACTTCCATAAATCCTTCCACCTCAAGATTCAGTCTTCTGGTCCAAGGAAAAGAAGAGCCGTGAGAGCCATCTTGCCCCAGTGCTTTTCAGATCCACCGCACTCAACCATGCCCAGCTGGGTCATAGAGGCAACACTCTAGAAGGGGCTTCTAGCCCAAGTCTCACGGTAGCTCATCTTCCTGAAAGTTTTCTCTCACTGTAAGAGTCTTCCTCTTGAACATGGGGTGCCTTTTATTACCCACAGGGACAGCAAGCCTCTGCCCTCTCGCTGTGGGCACGGGAACCATCACTGCCTCAGAGTCCTGTGACTTCAAGTAGCAGCTGAGCATTATATACACTCTGAGTACAAGTAATGCAATACTTAAACATAAACATGAAACACAGAACAAAAAATACAGAAAACATCACATGCTGTTACAGTGCTTTTAAACTTAATCACTTGTAAAGGTCTCCTTTTACCAAAACCTACCATGAATGACAAGAGTCACAGGTGTTCCATATATTTGTTCACAGTCACTAAAAAGGAAAATGAAACAGATCTCTCTAGCACTAACCATTTCCAATATTTACAAAGTGAAAGATGACACACTGCATTTGAAGCAAAGGAAATCACCTATTAAGTCTCAGCAAATTATCCCATAATACACTGTGGCTGGCAGAATAACAGCCCTCAAAGATGCCTACATCCTAATCCGTGGAACCTGTGGTTCTGTTATCTTACATGGTAAAAGGGACCTTGCACGTGTATTCGATTAAGAACCTGGAGATGGGGGAAATTATCCTGAAATAATCAGGTGGGCCTGATCTAATCACTCAGGTCCTTCTTTAAAAGTGAACAGCTTTTCCCAGCAGTGATCAGAGACTAACTATAGAGGGCTGGTCGGAGGTGCGAGGTTGCTGGCTTTGACGATGGAGGCAGGGCACGCAAGCTGAGGAATGGAGCCTCTAGAGCTGGAAGAGGCCAGGAAACAGATTCTCTCCTAGAAACCTCCAAAAGGAACACAGCCTTGCTGACACACAGATTTTAGCCCAGTGAAATGCATTTCAGACTTCTAACATACAGAACTTTAAAATAATGTATCTCCGCTGTTTTAACCTACTAAATTTGTGTTAATTGTTACAGCAGTCATAGAAAACTAATACACATAACTGAACAACTTCTAACAATATGTGAAATTATCTACAGGAGAAAAGCATAATCAAATTGCTCAAATATTTAGAGCATTATGAGACGCAAGGTATTTGCGCATGTTGTGGTATATTTCACTTCTACTATTTTCTACCCTCACAAAACTTAATCCATTAAAAAGCCTACCAAAGTGACAATTCTTCAAGCTTTTGTACAAGGATGAACCACATTAACCGAGAAAATAGGATAGCAGGGTCGAATGAAAAAATTCAGGAAACAAGTACTGTATACTGTATTTTTCAGAATCAAACATCAAAGTGTTCCCTTATTCCCTTTGTATCAAATGGATACAATATCTTAAAAAATAAATCCTAGGCATTGATAGTAAGAGTTTACTATTAATTTTTAGGTGTGATAATGGTATTGTGGGTCTATTAAAAAAGAGTGACTCGGGGTGGAGGAGGTGGGTGGGAGAGCTGGGGGAGTAGGGAGGGGGCATCAAATACATGGTGATGGAAAGAAAGAGCTGATTCTGGGTGGTGAGCACATAATGAAAAGAATAGACAATGTAACGTAGAATTGTACACCTGGAAACAGTGTAATTGTTATCAACCAATGTCACCCCAATAAATTTAATAATTAAAAAAGTGACTCAATCTTCTACAGATATACAGTATAATAAAATATTTACAAATGAAATGGTATGTCTATGACCTGCTTTAAAGTAACTGGGAGCAAGGATATGAATGAATAGAGGCACAGATAAAACTAAGTTGGCCTGAGTTACTAATTCTTGGAGTGGGGTAACGGGTACATGGGAGTATGTCAGTCCACTGTTTGAACTCTTTTATACTTGAAGGGCACAAACAAAACAAAACAAAACAAAACAAAACAGTATTTGACCTATCTATCATAATAATACAGACTTGATACATTTAGTAATTGACTCTCCTTCCTGTAACGTCGCCCCACCTCAATTTTCTGCCACTTAATCCACCAGCAACTGATAGTTTCATCAATTATTCCTCTTTAATCCCCACCTCATTCTGCTTTATTTCCCATTCTTATGAGTTTCAGCATGTCACCTAACCTCTAAATGTATGGTTCTTCTGCATAATACAAATATTTATACGTGCCCTGTCTATCTCTGAGTCGCCAAGATGATTATATAAGATAAAAACTACAAAGCAGGATAATCATTATAGAAATCTCCGTAGTCATAAATGTCATGCTCAGCAGCAAACATCTGCTTATTCCTATAGATTCTTTTCCCTCCTGGTCCCTCTCTTAGCCCCCAACTCACCTGGCTCCTCCATGCGGGCAACTCCTCTCCATCACACCTCCACCCCTACACCCCTCAGGCATTCATCTTTCAGCACAGCATTCTCTCCATACACCTCTCCTTCCACTCTTTTCCTCTTTCAAGGACCCCACTCCAATTGACCCCTTAGCCTAGTCAGTCCATCCTGGGTACCCCTGTGCTGGCACTATTGCATTCATTCCATCACTTTTCCGCCTTTTTCCAGTGTGTTCATCCTATCAGCTGTATCACCCACCACCCTCAAGCCTCACTACTGCCGCGCAGTTCACAAACACCTGGGCTAACTCCCCACCCTCCTCTCACCCCTAAAACACAACTGCTAGTGGCCAGGGGGCAGGGGAGGGAAGGAGTGACTGCTATTGGGTACGGGTTGTGGGGGGGGCGATAAAAATGTGTAATTAGATAGTTGCACGCCCCTGTGACTATGCTAAAGACCACAGAGTTAGACTTTAATTGTACTTTTAAAGTTCAATTGTATGGTGTATGTAAATTACATCTCAGTAAAAATGTGTATGTTGGAAAAAAAAACAACAAACCACTATTGCTCACCCTGCCCATCACACACCCATTTGTTCAAACAGTGGCCTATCTCCCCCCCCCCCAAGGCCATCGACGTTTCCCCTCAACTCCCAGCACGAGACTGGGGCGGGGGTCCCTCTCCCTCTCTTGATTGACACGCCTTCCCCGCCCCTCGGCTCTAAGCGGCCCCGCACCCGGGAACCAGGGGAGGGTCGGGGCGGCTCCCGCGGGCAGGCACAGCCCCTCGAAGGCGGACCCGTCCCCCACGGGCAGGAAGGGACCCTTTTCCGCCTGATCGGCGGCGCTGACGGGGGAGGGGCAGGCAGGGTGTCCCCTAACCCTGACAAGGAGCGGGGGGCCGGCAGATCTCCCAGCCCACCTGTGTCAGCCGGCTGGGAGATCCGCTTCCAGTTCACCGACGGGCGAGCCGGCAGCAGAGGGGTAACAAGAGAAGCGCGATCTCCGCCGCAGCCGGGGTGGCGCACGCCGGCTCAGGCCTCCATGTTTCCGCGTCTCTTCGGCTCCGGCTCGGCTCCGGCTGGGTTCCCGCCCGAGCCGCGTCAATGTGGAGGCCCGGAGGCGGGGGAGAGAAGGGGGAAGAGGCCGAGAACGCAGCTGGGGAACCCAGCGGCCCGGCGCACGCCAGCGGCCGTCACGTGGTACGCAGCGCGCGGACTTCTGGGAAATGTAGTCTGTCGGGCTTTAGGCGCTTCTCTGTCTTAGCGGCTCCAGAGCAATCGAAAAGTCACGTGGCAAGATTGCGCCGCGATGAGGCCCAGTGCTCCCCTGTGCTGGAGTCCTTGCTTGCCCTACACCACTTATTCTGGTGGCTTAACTTTATTAACGCCCTGTTCAAGCCAACCGAATAATCACCCCGAAGTCAAGCAATTCCCTGTTGGACGCTGAAGATTAGGGGAATAGGAATTTAATATTTTTTCTTTTTCCTCTCCTTTTTTATTTTTATTCTTTGTTATTTCAAACCCTTATTATATCGAGGGCTAACTTCTATGGGGAAAAAAAATTTTTTTTAAAGATTTATTTATTGTTTTTGACAGAGAGAGATACAGAGACAGAGAGAAGGGGAGGGCCCAGAACAGTCTCCATGGCTGCACATCATCTGTTTTTCCACATAGTTTCATTTCACAGGTGGGTGCAGGGTTGCACAGGGCAGGAACTGGGCCGGGGTCTCACCCCAGTGAGAACTGAACTAGGGGCACTCCCCAGTTCAGCATATGGGTCAGCACAGCCGGGCCAGGATTCGATTCTCGGTCCCTAGGGCTGCAAAGTGAGTGCCTAACCCACTGAGCCATCCCTGCTTCCCCTGGAAAATAATTTTTGATGGAGACAGTTAACAAGTATAAAGTTGTCTGCAATGTTATCAGAAAGAACAGGTCCCACAAAAAAGAGTATCAATACTGTGCAGTGCCGAAAGTATGGCATTTTAAATCAAAGGAGCTGAGGTGACCAAACTGATGTCCTTGAGCTATTATAACACTTCTCCCAGCCAGTTAGTTTCCTCATCTAATATATATACAAGATGATGATAACTTCCTGTGCAGGACTATTGACATTAACAGTAATAATAATTAACTTGCATTATGGGTTGTTTTCTATGTGCTATGCACTATCTTGTTTATTGCTTCAAATAACGCTATCAGATATCCCTGTTATTTCCCTTATACAGTCAGTACCACAGTCAGTATGTTCCAATGTATTCCGAAAAGTACTATGTAGATTGTATATACTTTTCCAGCATATATTGCCAATAAGTTCCCTGGGTTTGCAGAAGTATTACAGGAAAACATACTTAAACACAAGATAAGTAGGAGCCTAGCTAAAAAGAGGTACACCTCTACTATGCAGCCATTGTAAAGAATGCTATGCATCTAAAAGTAGTATAAAATAATATTGAACATCAAGTACAACTTAAAAAAAATAGTCTCAAGGATGTAAAGTATAGCATAGGGAATATAATCAATAATACTGTAATAATTCTGTAGTGTCAGATGGGTAATAGATTTATTGGTGTTATCACTTTGTGAGGTATATAAATGTCTAATCACTATATTGCTTTGTACACCTGAAGCTAATTTTAAAAAGAAAGCTATGAATACATGTTCATGATATATTAAGCAGAAACTGTGTACAGTATTATCCAATTTGTGTAAAGGAATTATATTTACAATACCTACATATAAATGCCTGGGGGTGGGGGGAGGCTAAAAGAATATTAACAATTATTAACTTTGGGGAATGCATGATTAAAATTAGTTTTTCCCCATGTGTTCTCTAAGTTTTCTGCACTGAATATGAATTACATGTAGAATTTTATTTTAAAATTATAGCAAAAATAGAGGCACCCAAATCAAACTCAAATTACTTTATAATTTTGCCCATAACAAAACTTACAGCCTACCCCCAAATGACCTAGCAACAATTGTGAGAACTGGCTTTGTAGGCCAAGAAGCCATTTTGATGCAATCCTATTAGTGAAATTTAACATCCTCTCCCTTTTGTGTTTTTTGGATAGCTTGAAATAAAAAAGGTCTCACCAGTGTTGCTAGACAAATGTCATAATGTTGCTAGGCAAACATTATAAACTGAGAGTGAGATTAGAATTGCAATATATGAAGCATGCATTGGAGTAGCAGTCCTTCAAAAACTATCATACATGTGTAATGTGCAAAGTATTATCCTTAGTCACCAACTTGCAGTACTGCCTACACAAGTATCATAACTTTGACTGACTTGACTATTTAAGTGTTTATTAGGGCAAAAACAAACAAACAAACAAAAAAAACACTAACAGGGAAGCCATGAAATCCCTCACACTAAATGTAACAGGGTATCCTGGACTGGATCATAGAATAAAAAAGACTATACTGGGGAAACTGATGAAATCCAAATGAAGTCTGAAGTTTAGTTAAGGCTATTGTACCAATGTTAATTTCCTAGTTTTGACAAATGTGCTATAGTTATGTAAGATATAACATTAAGGGAAACTGGGTGAAGGATATATGGGAACACTCTGCACTTTGCAGCTCTTTTAGAAATCTAAAATTATTCTGTATGGTAGGCAGGATAATGCCCCCACCCCCCAAATATGTCCACAACCTAATTCCCAAAATCTAGGAATGCGAGTATATTAGGTTAGGTGGCAAAGGGGAAATTAAGGTTGCAGATAGAAGTAAGGTTGTTAATCAGATGACTTTAAAATAGGGAGATTATCCGGATTATCAGGGTGGACCCAATGTAATCACAAAAATAAAAAATGAGACAGGGGTGGAAGAACAGAGTCATAAATATGGCTCCGGAAGATTAAGTGATGCAAAGTGATGACCAGACATTGCTGGCTCTGAAGAAGGAACCAGGAATGTGGGCAGTGCCCTCGAGAAGCTGGAAAAGGCATGAAAACAGATTATCCCCTAGAGCAGGGTGCCCAGCCTTTTGGCATCCCTGGGCCATATTGGAAGAAGAATTTGTCTTGGGCCACACCTAAAATACACTAACACAAATGACAGTTGATGAAAACAAAACAAAACGCAAAATAATCTCAGGGTTTGTTTTTTTTAAGTTTTATTTTACTGTTTTGACAGAGACAGAGACATAGACAGAGAAGGCGGAGGGCCCAGAGTATTCTCCATAGTTGTATGTCAAAGCTTTCGACATGGTTTTCAGTCCACACAGGTGGGCAGGGGCTGTCCAGGGTGGGAACCTGGCCAGTGTGGGGGTGGGGGGCTCCCGCATGGGAGGCATGCCCCCTCGGTACCTTGAGCCAGGGGCCAAATGAGGGGAGGGGGCGAGAACTGAACTGGGGGCCTCCTGCATGGAAAGCACACCCCAGTTCAACACCTGGGTCTGCATGGCCCGGGCCAGGATTCGATCCTTGGTCCCTAGGGCTGAGCCATCCTGGCTTCCCTAATCTCATAATGTTTTATGAAAGTTGGGCCATGTTGAAAGCTGTCCTGGGCTCGCAGGTTGGACAGGTTTGCTCTAGAGCCTTCAGAAAGGAACACAGTCTTGCCAGATACCCTGATTTTTAGCTCAATGAAGCAGTGCCAGACTCCTCACCTTATAGATCTATAGAAGAATACATTTGTGATATTTTAACCTCTATTTTTGTGGGAATTTGGTATAAAGCAATTGGAAACAAATACACTCAAAAATACAAAAATAAAGTTTAATTAAAAGGAAAACTTGTAAATGCCTACCTGTCTTCCCAACACATTTGCCTATCTGGGACTATATAAATATTCACGCTACTTAGAAAGTAACTATAAAAAAGAAAGTGCACCAAAGTGTATACTTTGCTTTGTAAGGTGTGCAATTTTTTTTTGCAACAGCAGATTTATAACCTTTCCAGGTTTGATTAGACTACTATGAAAATCAGGTACCGGGTATATCCAGAAATGTGTTGAGTTACACAGGAAAGTCAATCAAAGAGTGAAATGTCAAGTGAGTCATTGCAAACATTATGGTGTTTCAAATTGCTGTCCTGTGTGACCTTCTTCATCTTCCTCCTTATACTCACTGACTTTCGAGAGAGACTTAAAATGAGGACTGGTGTTTCTGATTGAGAACATCCATTTGGCTCATTCATTCATTTGTTCAAATGAATGAATTTACTTACCAATTCTTAGTGCTCTGTGCTTCAGACTTAGGCCTGACTTCAAGAAGCTTAAGGTCCAGAGAAGGAGACAGGCATTATACAATACAATAAAAAATTGGGTTAAATTGTCAAGAAAGACAAGAACAGCCAGCACAGCCTGATTAACCCCAAGGGAACAGCTTTCCAAGAAATAAATGGTGGAAATTAATCACCTAGGACTAGCAGGACCAGAATTTCCATCATCTTAATAACAAAACATATACACATTTATGTATGTAATATGAGGACTATCTGGTGAAAAATCCAGTCAATATAACAAAAATGGTTAGTTATATGGTTGGATACTTTAAGGACAGTCTTCATTTATCAAAGTATATGTGTAATTTGGCCTAATTCTCACAACCTTGTAAATAAAGTGTAACTGTCTCCATTTCACCCGGGAGAAAACATAATATGAAACAGTTCAGGTTTTTTTGTTTGTTTACTTAAGTTTATACACATAGTTGCTCAGACCTCCAAGAATTTGCCTTCTCATATAAACAACATATAATAGCAAATTTCAAGGAGAATAGATTTTTATGGTTGTTTTATGGTGATTTAATTACAAGTTGCTTTTTTTTTTATGGCACAGGAAAGATGATGGTGGAAAGAGAGATTATAGGTAAGAATTGAACTTTAAGACTCATGGGCCTAAAAGAATCAGCTGGTATCTCTGGAATTCAGGAAATCCCAGTTGGAAGGCTAAGGATAGTGACTAGAGGCCAGATCCACAGACTGACAAAAATATGACGAGAGCCAGTTTACTAAATGGGAAAATCAGGATTCAAAATTCTTTTAACAGGGGAAAGCCGGGACGGCTCAGCGGGTTGAGCGCTCGCTTTGAGGCCACGAGGACCGAGGATCGAATCCCGGCTCCGGCCCAGGCAGGACCCACGTGCTGAACTGGGGAGTTCCCACAGTTCGGTTCTCTAACTGTCTCTGTCTCTGTCTCTCTCTCTATCTGTCAAAAAGTAAAATAGAAATAAATATGCACTGAA
>PVKE010019488.1:0-16266 GCA_004027555.1 Craseonycteris thonglongyai | reverse complement strand
TTCTTTTAACTATAAATGGTGAACCAAAAACTGCTCATGAAACTTCAGAAAGAACTCAATATGTCTGCATTTGGTTTCAGAATAACATTGCCCAATGTGGGAACAGTCAATCAAAAAGAAAATGCTAATGGCTCACAAACCTCAACAAAACTCACTTATAACAAGAGAAATTTAAATTAAAGCTGCATTGTAAAATCATCTTCTTAAATCAGATTGGCAAACATCAAGAAGTTCAATGGGGATGCTGGATAGCTCAGCGGTTGAGCACTTACCTCACGTTTGTGAAATCCAGAGTTTGATTCCAGGCACTGCCTGTGCAACCCATTTGCTGAATTAACTGCAGAGCAATTGGTAACCACCAGGATGGCTCAGCAAAGGTTCTCACCTCCTATGAAGTGGCCCTCAGTTTGGTTCCCAACCCCGAAGTCCCACATCCACCTGTGTGGAATGAAACATGTTACAATTAATGATGTACAACTATGAAGACTGCTCTGAGCCCTCCCCCTCTCTCTCTCAGAACAATAACACAAATATATATATATATTTTTTTTTAATACATTTGATAACACATGTTGGTAAAGGTAAGGACAAATAGGCACTCATACATTACTGGTGGACATGTGCATTGACACAATTAATGGACATAACATACTTCTTTCAGGTGGACAGCATAGCTATTTGCATATATTACAATTCATCATCATGATAAACCTAGTTAACATGTCACCATACATATTTATGAATTTTTTCTTTGTAATGAGAACTTTTAAGATTTACTCTCTTACACATTTTATTATGTGTTATGTATACATCCCCATGGTTTACTTATTTAAAGATTTTATTGTTTGAAAGCTGAGAGAGGTGGGGAAGGCCCAGAGCAGTCAACATAGCTGTACATCATTAGTTGTGACATGGTTTCGGTCCACACAGGTGGATATGGGGCCACCTGGGGTGGGGGTGGGGGGTTACCCAGCTGGGGGCCTCCCGCAGGGCAGGTGAGAACCTTCTTGCTGTGCCATCCCAGCAGTTACCAGTGGTGCTGCTGGTCAGCATATGGGTTGGCACGGGCTGGGGCTGAGATCCGATCTCCAGACCTTGTGGTTGCAAGGCAAGCACTCAACCTGTTGAGCTAGCCCGGCATCCCCTCGCATGAGATCTTTAAAAGCGGAGAGTTTTCTCTGCAGGTCTCAGGTTAGAAGTCAGAGATGTGCTCTAGCTGCCCTGGAAGAAAGTGAAAATCCAAGTGGGGCTGCCTACAGGGGTCATACATGCCAAGGAACTGCAAGCAGCCTCAGAAGCTGACTAGAAGGAAAGAAGGGACCTCAGTCCTACAATCACCAGGAAAATGAATTCCCCTGACCAGTGAGCTTGGAAGCCCAGAAGAGAACCGCAAACCTGGCCAACATCCCGATTCCTTCCAGTGAAATCCCGAGCACAGAATCCAGTCACACCAATCCTGGATCTCTGAGCTGCAGAAACCCCGCTCTAATAAATTTGTTACATAAACCTACACCACTAAGTTTTGGGTAATTTGTTATGCAGCAACACAAAATGAACACATCCAGAAAGTGTGAAACAAAACTTCATGTGCTGTATTACAAGGAGCAGGACCTCTGTGTAGGGCAGTGGGGCTGCATTGGTTACACTGTTGTTCAGGTGAATGGCACCCTCTGAATTGGGCAATACCCGTTCGGCACAACTGTACACAGCAGGCCTTAAGGAAACTGCACTCTTGCCTTGTTCCAGCCATCTGGGCTACTACTTTAAGCCTTTTTTGCCCTTAGTAGAAATGAGAGGATTGGGTTAGATGTACCTAAAGATCCATACCAGCTCAACATTTGGAATGTTTAGTGTATTTTGTGACTACTCTACCACACACTGGTCCTTCACAGTTTATCTACAGGTCTTAATTTCAACCTCTTGCTTCACTTAAACAAGTTCGCCCATGGTCTTCGCTTCTTTTTTAAGGCGCTGCCACTACCTTAATGAATATGGCTTTGAGAATGGAACAGCCAGTAGCTCTGGGGTTGGAAACCACAGGAACAGTTCCCTCCCTTTCCTTCTTTGACTATGCTGAACCCAGGAAATTTAGCTTTAGAGTTCAGGAAGCTTAAAATTAGTGGTTAAAAGTTCTTTTCAACCCTATCGGTCTGTTGAATAGATCAAGACATCAGTGCTGGTCACTTTAAGGAATATTGACTCAATTGTTTCTTAGGATTAGGAAGGCAGTTTAAGTAATGAAAAAAAAAAGTGGGAAAATGAATTTCAGGTGAGCAAATGACCCTGTCTCACAAAGAGACAGGAAATGCAATTAAAATTAACTAAGGCAAAAACAAGTTACTGAAAACAAGGTAAATTAAAAAGTCATGCTGCAAGGTGGACAAAATTAAAATTTTAAAACAAGGCCACAGATATTGAATAGAGTCCCAACTCCCCTCCCATTTCTGCCCATTTGTTCCCACTTTCTTACTGGCAGCAGGGATTGCTCCCTGAAGAGTGAATACTTTGAGACAATATAAATACTTATGAAATCCTAGACTTTCTACACAACATATTTAAACTCTACGATCCCATTTCTTTGACTGTATTTCAAGTTTTTTAAAGATTTATTTTTTTGACAGTAGAGAAAGAGGGGAGGGGCCAGAGCGGTCTCCATCATTGTCCATCATTAGTTGTGACATGGTTTCATTCCACACAAGTGGATGTGGGGCTGCACGGGGTAGGAACTGAACTGGGGGCCTCCCACATGGGAAGTGAGAACCTTCACCATCGAGCCATCCCAGTTACCAGTTGTGCTGCAGTTCAGCATATGGGTTTGCCTGGGCTGGGGCCGAACCATGGACTTTGTGATTACAAGGCAAGCATTCAACCACGGGACTATCCCAGTATCCTTGTATTTCAAGTTTTTTAAGGATCAGATAAGATGATTTCTATAAGAAATATTCTTGCACCATGATAGGCACATGTTTATACTCTTCCGTGTATGTAATAGTGGCAGATGGTAGGATTGATATTTTGGCACAAGAGAACACTTGTGTGCTATAGAACATTAGCTAGCAAATCCAGTCCAGGGATAGGCGATAAGTTTTCATTAAACCATCCCATTAAAAGAAAAAAAGAAAAATAGGGACGAGAGAATTTTTCATAAAAATACTTTTCATAAACTTATTCAAATAAGTGGGCTATTGTTATTCTTTATCCTAATGTTTTTGTTTGGTTGCTTTTTTTGGTGTCAAATGTCATCTTTTATAAAATAATAAATTATAGCTTTTCAATATATTCCTGTTTGGTAAAACAAAAAGTTGTCAACTGTGTATCATCTGCTTAACCTCTTAAAAAACATTTTTGTTACTGGGCTGTAAACTACAAGATTGGGAACCAGTGCTCAAGTGGGAATTTGAAGTGAAAAGGCCTTAGAAGACCAGTGATTCTCAGGGAAGGTGGGTTTAAAGGAACTAGAATGATCAGGGGAATCTTTCCAAAATTATCCACACTCAACCTCTTAGGAGTATTAAGTTAGAAAACTGGTGTGCTGCGGAATAAATGAGTCAACCAAGAGGAAGGTATGGGATTCAGGAAACAAGCTCCAACCCAGGAGAAGTTAAGGAAAGTCCCAAGAATGGCCACCAGGCACCAGGCCTCAGCAACAACTCGTCTTGAGAGGACATGTATGGGGAGGACAAGGTCATTAACAATTCCAGGGAAGTAACACTTGTAAATGAGAGAAAACACACCACCCTGCAATCTATGCAGCAGGCAGTACTTATATATGCTCATTCTGTATCATTGTTCCAGAAAGGAGATGACACCCTCGAGATAAATCAGTGTCCCAGAGTCAGTAGTAAGAGATATTATTACTGCTAGGCCCCAAAAGTAAGGAGAGGGGTAGGTTAGTGGAAGCTGAGGAGTCAATCTGGAGTTGGCCACCTTGAGGTATAGTGACTTCTGGCTGAGGAACACACTTGGCCTGCAGAGCCTTGGAGGGAGGAACTCAAGGGAATAATTACCCTGACCTTCCTCCTTCCCACATGTCCTGCTGCAGATCCCCTCTGGCCAAATCCAGCAGAGCTCAGAGGCCACGGGAAGTCTGCTGGTATAGCCCATACAGCTTTCTTGGGCAGCAAAGCAGAGTGAAGGGAGCAGAAATATGGAGAGGCAAATGGAAGACTCATAATGCTATCAACACTGTTTAATGACTTAAACAAAATTACAAAAACACATAGGGAGGATGTGTGGCAGAAGCAGAGGGGATATAGTGTAAGGCAGTTATAGTCCAATCATGGCAGGAAGTCAATGTCTAAAGTTGATAGCTGCAAAACTAGCAGCATGCATGTATTGTTTAGAAATGAGGTAAAACACATGTCAAAGGCAACAGCTAAATGAGGAAACCCTTTGGGGACAAAGGGAGTGGGGCATTATAAACCTGGTAATATTATGATTAAAAAAATGATCTATTTAATAAAAAATTAATTTTAAGAAAGGTGCTAGAAGGTTACACAAAGAACTAACAGTGGTTACATTTGAGGAGCTGGAATAAGGGGATGAGAATAGCAAAAGAACATTAATTTTTAACTTGCCATTGCATTGTTTTACTATGAAAATCAGTCATTTTTTATAGCATATTTCTTATACCTTAAATAACATAAACTAATCAACTAAATTTAGCCGCTAAAAGAAATTTATCTTATCTCTCAGGTGGGTTGGAGCAGAAAAGGTTGAAACCTACTGGTTTCTATCAAATGAAGTACACGGGGAATCAATGACTTGACTAGACACAGCTGAACAGAATGGGACCCAGGACTTCACTGGAGGCCCAAGGGCAGGAGTCCTCTCTCCTTGTTCAGAGGGAATAAATAACGGTGATGTAAGGCTATGGCTCATCATCTCTGAACATTAATAGGTCCCTGAAGTGACGCAGACCAGGAATGAAAGACCATGTAGATAGAGGCTCAGACCAGCAAAGAACTGTCCAATCGTGACACTGCTGTGGAAAATCACTACGTTTTGGAGTGTCTTGTTATGTAACAATAAATAACACAATTTATTCTTTAAAAAAGGAAAATAATGTCTCAGAACTGCCCAGACGCCATCATACTATTATAATTCTGCTTTCTGATATGATGAAATATGTCCCTTCTAAAAAATATTTAAACTTAGAAAATAAAAAGGACCCACAAGCTAAATTGAGTATTTAATATTTTGTAGAAATAGAAGGAATGCATCAAGGATTAGAATTTTATAATACACATTTGATATTTATATAAAAGGTGTGCCACTTTTCAAAGAAATTTCCCATCTTTGCTATCTTCCTCAGAGCAGCGAACAGTAAGTACTATTCTATAGATAAGCTGCCCCATTGTGCAGGGCAGTAATTATAACTATGTTTCAAGCCAGTATCATCTCCAGAAGCTCCCTTTCACTTCTCTGCAGTCTCACGGCACTGTTTCACAGTAAAAACGGACTCTGCTCAAAATCGAAGAGTCTGAACAAAAGCTAGGGGCCCGCCGATGTTTAGGTACTGATTTAGTAACAGTGTCCACAGGCACAAACACTCTATTATTAAAACATTTATAACAGAAATGAAAGCTACTTTAATGAAAAAGGAACTCAGAAATGAGATAATTAAATATAACTAAATACATCTTAAATATAAATACCGTGTATCTCCTGATTAGTGTCAGGTAACTATCTCAACTATCTATCCCGAATTCCGGTCTAAGAGAAAAAGATCAGAGACAATTACACAGAAGGTGCTTCAGATTATCAGGTCCATTTTGAAAATCATGAGGTCCTCTGGGACAATCACTTTAGTCTTCCTTTTTATCAGAGATTTCTGTTGGTCCTTTTGTTGGTAATCCACTGACGTCTGCACCCTAAAATGAAAAACCATTTTAGATATTTATAAAAGAGAGACACTTACAAGAGGAGATATTCTCTTTAAAGACAGACTACAAACTTCAGAATGAAAAAAACTCTGCTTCTAGAAATGTGCGGAATGGCCTAGTGCAGTTGAACACAATCGAAGTTGAAAGCAACAAGCACCGATGCTAAAGACAATAGGTTGTCTAAATACTCATTAAAAAAAAAACACAACTCTATTTATAAAAACAAAAACAAATGCTATGATCTTTCCAATTAAATCTCCTACCAAAGTGATCAATCAGTAAAACTGGCTTATTGTAGTATCATCTCTTCTCAGCCTTTAGCTATTTACCACTGCTCTTACCAGACAGGAAACACTGATTATTATCTTGGCCATAAGACAAGGGGCAAATGCAATAAATCAGTGGCCCAGTTTAAAGCCTGAGTTTAAACCAAACGTTACTTAAAATAAACCCAAACCCTGTTTTATGAAAGAAGGAAATTAAGACACATTAATGAAGCTTCTGGTTCAAAGAAATTGCCTTTCCAAAAGCCAGGTATTGTGCCGACTGTATCACCCCTCCGTCACCCACTCTTATTCAAAGTGTTTTAATGTTCTTACCTTATAGTCTAACTGGCCTTTGTTTTTTTCACTGGACTCTGGTACAGCTTTTCTAGGCCACACACGACTAACCAGGGGGGAAATCAGAGGGTATATGTATGGCTCCAGGAACTTTTTGTAGACCCAGAGTAGAACTGGAATGACGATACAAGGAATGCACACCATTGTTGCAGGCTTTAGAGTTCCTGAGCTGTTGCTATATGTAAAGAAAAAATAAATTAGTTCATCACAGATTTTGAAAAATTCTGAGGGAATTTACCTGCATTAAGATCTGAATGAACTAATTCTACATTGAAGGAAAAACTTAGATCATACTATCAGCTAAAAGCAAGAGTATTAAAAATGCTGCTACCAGAAAGATAAAGGCATAACAGGTGGTAGGCATGAAAATAATAGTGAGCTTCCTGCCTCCAAACCTCTCCAATCACTGCTTTCCAATCATAAATTTAATGAGAAAGAAAAGACCAACATTTGCTGGGTGCTTGGCAGTTAAATGCTTTGCATCGATAGCTGGCCCTCTGTATCTCTGGATTTTGTATCCATGGAGTCAGCCAACCTCAAATTGAAAGTATTTGGAAGAAAAATATCCCAGAAAGTTCCAAAAAGCAGAACTTGAATTTGCCAGGCCCCGAGCACTTTGCTGAATCCATGCAAATGACGTGTAGGCATATTATAGCCTATATAGAAATACTGCACCATTTTATATAAGGGACTTGAACATCTGGGGATTGTGGTATGGGTGTGTGTATGGTGTTGGGGTGTCCTGGAACTACTGTTGAATGCATTTAATCCTCAGTGACGCTGGGTAACCTAGCTATTCCAATTCACAGAAAAATCAGAGGTACAAAACATTAAGGAACTTGGCAAGTTTGACTTATATCCCAGTTTAGTGTGAGTGTAAGGACCTAACACCTTTAGGGATGACAATGCCAATTAGCCAAACCAACAACGCTAAGGGCAAATCTTATAATATCGAACTCTCTAAGATATCACTTTGGAAGACCACTACACTGCAAACTTGCTGGCCTTTCCCGGGCAAACAATTCTCCCTTGATACAGTTGCTTTTTCTTTTTAATGGCAATTAAGGTGCACTAATAAAATATTTTATTTGGTATTATCAGTGTTATAAGTAAATTGCCCATTTCCAAATTAACACTTTTGATTTCCTTGACAATTAGAAATCTTGGAATTTCTCAAAATCAGCAAATTCTTGAAAAAGCACCAATAATACTTCCACAATATACTATTAAACCAAAGACTTCCTAAAGTAACAATAATTTTTAATCCCTTAGAGTAAGAAGCTTCAGAAGAGCTCAAAAGGCTAATCATTCAAAATGTTAAAATTTCTTATTTTCAAAATATTGTAAAATAAGTACTATTTGCTGGCAAATGAGTCAGCATCATAACTACATTAAGGAAATTTAAAAATCATTAACAATACAAGTGAACAATACTATAGACCAGAAGTGTCCAAACTTTTGGCTTCACTGGGCCACATTGGAAGAATTGTCTTGGACCACACAACATACACGAAAAACAGCTGATGAACTAAAAAAAACCCAAAAAAACCTCGTCATGTTTTAAGAAAGTTTACGAATTTCTGTTAGGCCACATTCAGAGCCATCCTGGGCCACATGTGGCCAGTGGGCTGTGGGTTGGATAAGCTTGCTGTAGACAATTCAATCTTGATATAGCTCTGAAATAAATTATAAGAGCTATAAACAATAATATAAATGTACATCAATGAATACCAGCTATTTTATAAAGCATTTATTGTAACTGGATTCTTTAAAGAGGCCCCTAGTCAAATTTTTATTTATTTTTTTAAATTTTTTTTTAACTGAACTGGGGGCACACACCAGTTCAGCATGTGAGTCCGCCTGGGCCAGATCCGGGATTTGATCCTCGGTCCTCGGGACTTCAAAGCGAGCGCTTAACCTGCTGAGCCATCCCAGCTTTCCCCACTAGTCAAATTAAAATAAAAATTTACCAAAATATTTTGTTCCAGAATTTTAAAGAACATATTCTCTGGCTAAAATAAGGCAAATGAGTGGTAAGTCTTTTTCCCCATTTTTCAAGGAATCATTATTTTTTTTATATTTGGTCCTAAACATTTAGAATCTGATCTGAAGAGACTTAAGAGGTGGTCTGGCTTAAGACTTACTCTTACAGGTACCACAGCATAGTAATCAGGCTGACTAACAGCTGCATTTGTAGATGGTGCTTTTTGGCAAATTAGTTAACTAGTCTGTTCCTTAATTCTCTCATACGTGAAATGAAGACAGTAATAGTACTATTGCACAGGGATGCAGTGTGGATTAGATAAATTAATACACACACAAAGCTCAGAGGAGTGTATGCATGGATTGTTAAAAGTGTTGTTACTATAAAAAACAACAACAACAACAAAAAAAACATTAAAAAGTTGTGATCTTTCTAAAGTTCAAACAGTGGTAAATAGTTAACTAGAGTTGACTAAAACCAGAATTCCCAGTTCTGGTTTCCTAACTTAGGGCTCATCGTTTCCCTTTTCAAAAACACGATGGTGTTATTCCCCTCCTACCAAACCTTCAAAACCAGCTAAACCCTTCAAAACAAACGCCAGTGCTCTGAGCCCAGGCTAAGCTGATGACTGACCATCTTTCCATCCTAAAGATTCATTTTTACCTACTTGTAATTGTTCTAAGTAAATTCTACACACATTGTTTCAGAGAAACCCTCAAGGACAGACATTACAAATCACTGTCATAATTACGGCTTCTATAAAACTTTCTAGCTCTCTTCAGAATGAAGCTACAGAATTTCCTTTCTTAATCTGCATAATAATTCTTCAGTGTGATTTTACTTCATCCATGCGGACACTGGGGCTTACAAAGGTCCTGAAGGTGGCTACGTTAAATTGGCAAAATCACCATTTTACTTACTCTCTCTCCAAGCCAGTCTCAGATATTACAACAAAGTGAGCAGAATGGATTCAAACTGTTGGAGAAGAAGCATTTTCTTTCATTCGACTTAGTCCAATAAAATAGAATAAAGGGCTGAGGCTCTATCAGAAATTGTGCAGGCAGAGAGGAACGCCACCTCCCTTTAGTAATCCAGTCCGGTTTATCATTTTACTAGAGACAAGAGAGCGGCACAGGCTGTGAAAGACGAATGAAAAGACTGGAGAATAAGGGCGAATATGGTGAAGAAAATAGAAGGGCGAAGAAATCAACAATTCAGGCCAAAGAGAATAAACGGATACAAGAGAGGCGGAATGGAGGCCAGGAGGGAGGGTGGAAGCAGACCCTGAGAGATGGGCGAGGGAGGGAGTGGGCAGGGCGCGCACTGGAGGACAAAGTGGGGTGCACTGTGCGAACGCAGGAGGGCCGCGAGGGGCCCGGAGCAGAAGAGACGCGACCAGGCTGGGCTGGGTCAGCGCGGCCCGGCGGGCACCTGCGAAGCCCGACTGCACCGAGGCCACAGCCCATCCACTCATCCACACCCAACCCCCGGCCGAAAACCCGAGCCCAATCGGCCCCGCTCACCCGAGATCCCCAAGTTCAAATGGAAACGTCCGCACTTCTAGAGGAACGTGCCACAGCCGAGCCCTATGGATACCGGCAGAGGGTGCCGACCAAGACGTGCCTACGTCACTCTGACGACACACAGGACGTAGTGGTGACGCCCGGGCAGGTACTGGGTAGGCCTCCGGGAACATAGGTTTGTTTCAAGTCTGCGGTCCACATGGAAGACCCGCTTCCCTAACTCCGAACCCTGTAATTTACGTACTGACCCAGGAAGTAACGCCTGTGCCAGTGGTTCGTCCCAACAGGGAGTTATTTGCATGTCAGCTAGACTGTTTCGAATGCACTTTCGTTATTCACTCTCCTAGTTAAAAGGGTCTTAAACCCAAGGGCAGGGTAAATTGTGTCAACTTAAAAAGAGATGGCTGTCCCATTTCACTCCCTCTAAAACAGCGATCAGTGTTGATGTGGAGAAACGAATCCTCACACTGCATGCTGGTTAATGGCACTTCGGAAATGTCTAGCAGCTTCCATGACACAGCAGTTCCTCTTGTACCCGATATGAGGACATGCCTACACATAACTTTACAAAGGTTTGGTGTAGCGGTATTAGCTTTTAAAAAGCTCAAATGTTCAACTGATTATATAGACAGAAATAGGGCTGGATGGGAGTGACAGCTAGCTATTGGCAAGGTTCTTTGGAATAACAAAGTTCAAAAATTGATTGGACTATGGTGATAAGACAACTGAATGTACTAAAGCCATTAACTGGTGAACTGTACAATGTGTTAAATCTCAATAAAGTGGTTGGAAAGTTTCAGTTTCCACATATTTTAATTCCATCTTATATAAGAATCACCAAGACATTCAAAACAGCATGTTTATGAGCCAAAATTAATGACACAGGGCAGTGTTTCATCTTGTGAGGACACATGAAATGTACCGTATTTACTAATAAAGACAACCAACATTCTGCTTTTACTTTTATTAGCATTTATTTGAATTTACTCCCGAGCCATAAGTTTTTGTTTCTTCAGCTTCTTCTGAGAAATCTGGGGAAAGAAAAAAATGAAAGGGCTGTTATGTTCCCGAAGAAACCCCCACTACGTTAACCTTTTCCCATTTAGGAAAAAAAAAAAAGTGCAGCTCTCTGCTGCATTAATTTAATTCTACATAAACATGCTTTGAGGCTGAAGTAAATCTGACTATAGTTTTCAATGTGAAAATAACATAAAAACTTCCTGGGTACAGAAATGTAATATAAGTATCAGTATTTTCATGAACAGAAATGCTATTTTCTAGGATTTGACATTTCCAGCAATTGAGAATTACTGTATTTTGTAAATGGAAATACCACCATTAAAAACAATACTATAAATAGAATATTGTTTCCAAAGACTTGCTATATTAGAGCAATGGGAAAATAATAAAAGTGAGACATTTCATGGCAAATTTTGAAGGTAAGGTTAAGACTGTAATCCCGAGTTATCTTGGGGTAAACAGGAATGAGTTAAAAGATCACAGCTCAGTGAAAGATGGAAAACTTCAACAGAAAGGAAGAGCGCTTTTGGCATAGAGATGTGGTATAAAGGGGAGGGACAGACAGTAGGAAATAAACGGGAGGAGAGTTGAAGCTAAAGATTGGAGGTAAGAAGACCAGCTGGCAAAGAATAAGTGGCAGCAAGGATGGAAGATATTTAAGTGAAAATATCAATGTACCGTATTTTCCGGCATATAAGACGACCCCCTAATTTTACAGTTAAAACATAGGTTTAGGCCTATATTCACTGTATAAGACTACCCCCCACTTCCGAGGCTGTAGTCTTATACAGCGAATATAGGCCTAAACCTATGTTTTAACTGTAAAATTAGGGGGTCGTCTTATACGCCGGAAAATACGGTAAGTGAAATCCATTAGGCAAGAAGGGAGGAGTCCAGAATCATTCCCAGCTTCTTGGCTTAGATAACTGAATGTGAACATGACTATAGCTAACACCACTGTATGGCACATAGGAAATTTAAGAGAGAAAATTGTTTTCCTATTCTTTTTTGTCTGTATGGAAACCTACTTTTAATCATTTTGCAATATATGTAAATCAAACCATCATGCTGCACAAACTTAGTGATGTATGACATCAATTTACTTCTCAATAACCAGAAGCCTACTTAGTGGAAATAGGCTTATTATATTTGAAGGGGCTTTTTTGGACATGTTGCATCTGAAGTGCCCATGGACATCTAAGTGAGGCCATCAGTAATCACAGTTCTGATGTACTAAATAGTACAAAGTTACTGCTTCCTGTTAGTTAACATGAGAACCATGGAAGCCAAAAGAAGAGGCTAGGATGCTGGTTGCTCAGAATAGTTTCCTTTCACGGTTTTTCCAAAGGTGTCCTAAGTTAGTCATCACAGCAACCGCAAATCTAATATGGACAAATCTAACCCAGCAAACACAAAGGGATTTACCTTCTTTTTCTGTGCAACCTCTTCTTCTGGTTTAGGAACAATTTGTTCCTTTTCAGTTAGGATCATTTCAATGTGGCAGGGAGAGCTCATGTAGGGGTTAATCCGCCCGTGAGCTCTGTAAGTCCTGCGCCGCATCTTGGGAGCTTTATTCACCTGGATGTGCTCGATGACTAGAGAGTCCACGTCTAAACCCTGGGGAGGGAGGGGGAACCAGGTTAGCACCTTTATAGCACCATTGGAAAATTAAGTCCCTGTCTTAATACACTTTTGAAAGGCATTCATTAAGAATTTAAATAGCGTATCTGTCCAGTTTTCACCTTTAATTCTAAGTGTCCTTCCTTAAGTGTAAGTAACCACTAAAAGTCAAGTGTGCTGAGTACACATTAAAGGTCATTAAGAGGGGGAAGCCAGGATGGCTCAGTGCATTAAGTGCTCACTTTGAAGCGCTGGGGACCAGGGATCAAATCCCAGCCACGGCACATGTGGAACCATATGCTGAACTGGGAGCTCCCCCAGTTTAGTTCTGTCAAAAATAACTGAATAAAAATATATATTAAAAAAAAAAAGGTCATTAAGAGGACTGAAATTCCAGGATCTGCCAGTGTCAATTTCCAAGCCTTCCCAAAAAACAAGATTTTGTCAGCATGGCCCAATAGCTAGAAGGGATATAGCCAGAGAGATACCTACATTAATATTAATTCTGGCCCAGATTTCAAAATGCCTAAGGGCATAATAATGGATAATGCCTCAAATAGGGACAACCTGCGTTTTCTTGACCACATCATTTTCTAAGTGAAATTTAACATGTTTCTACATTAAGAATGTAGACAACAAACCACATGATCAATTACTAAGGCAATCATTTTGGTAACTGTATTCATGCCTTTAAAAAAAAATTTTTTTTTTGTTTTTGACAAGAGACAGATGGGGGAAAACCCAGAGCAGACCCCATGGTTGTATGCCATCAGTTTTCGACATGTTTTCATCCCACACAAACGTGTGTGTGCTGTGCAGGGCAGAAGCCGGGCCAGGGGTCTCCCACTCGGGAAGGTCGCCCTGGCAAGAACTGAATTGGGGGGCCTCACTGCATGGGAAGCACCTCCCAGTTCAGCCAATGGGTTCACACAGGCCAGGGCTGGGATTCCATCCTCAGTACCTGGGGTTACAAAGCAAGTGCTTAACCCACCAAGCAATCCAGGCTTCTCCCTATATTTGCTCCTTTGTAATAGCGTTGTTTGTATAATAAATTTAGACAACAGCAGAATCAATCAAACAATCATCCAAGCTGGATACATATGAAGGTATTAATACTCTACATACCTTCAGCTCAGCATTACTTTCTGCATTTTTAAGCATGTGCAGTAAAAATTCTGCACTCTTTTTGGGCCACCGACCCTGCGTCCAGCCCCACTGTTTGGCCTGAAAGAAAAACAGATTATTAACCATTTCCCCTGATTCAAATCAAGTGTGATTTTATTCAACATCAAGGTTGCTCAGAACATGTTTTTTTCATGGTTAATCCAAAGGTGTCCTAAGATTGTCATCACAGCAACCAGAAATGGCAGGACAAAAGGCAGATCTTAGCCATTCTTATCCCATTCAATCATTTTCCCTTACAATTTGTCTTCAAATAGCAACCGTTAATTCTCACCTGGGCACACCTACCAACTCCACCATTGTAACGTCTGAACGGTACACACTGTTTCTGTAATGTGACATCTTTTAAATACTTGGTGGCTTTTCGGATATGCATACCCTTGATGGCTTGGGCAGTTTCACGAGTGTTCTAAGTATAAATAATATAAACTATGAGTTAAACCATGTTTAAGTAAAGGATCACAATTTTAAATTAAACATTAAATTCTCAAGATTCTCAAAATGGCATCATATACCAACTTTTCCATTCTTGAAAGTGTCCTGTAATGTTTTAATTATATCATCTCATAACTACAACTGTGTCCTATAACTTGAACTGCATACTAGGTTCTCAAATAGCCTCTTGCAGTTTTTTTTTACCCAATTCCACATATCCTAAATCAAAGTGCTCATTAAACACCGGTGATCAATACCTAGAAATGACTAATTTTCACTGTAAACACAAAGGTACCCTAAAAAATACATCACTGTACTACCTTCAGCATGGTTTAAAAATAAAAAGGAACACACAAATGACTTTCAGATCACAACTATGATTTACATACCTTAAAATGAACTCTAAGATTTGAGCCTCTCGATTTACATGCTTTAAAAAAAAAAAAAAAAGAGCATTTTCATTAATTTTGAGTATCTTGTTTCTTATCCTCAGATAAGAAAGATGTACTTCTTGCTTACTTACATTTTGTGGGGTTCTCGGGGTCAAGGGAATAGCGAACCATTTTTAGAGGTCACCTGGAAAGCAAACAGAATTGATTACATATTTACAGTTAACTCATAAAGTCTACACCTGCGTTAAATGCTCAATAGCTGCTCAGAGAGTAGATTGTTTTCATGGTTTATCCAAAGGTGTCCTAAGAAACGCCATCATTGCAGCCATCTTTTTCCCTCCGTCCAGCCCTGTCCTTCCCTTTGCATCTACCAGCGACAACAGAAGACAGACGACACGGACACCTCACCAGCTCGTACTCGTTGGAATACCACCTTTTTCAACTCAACTCTGGCCCTTTCGGGCGTAAAACAACAGGACGCGCTGGCGTGGCAGAGCTCAACCACCGCCCTTTCCAGGCTCCCTCGCCCCTTACAGACACCCCACTTCCTCACACAGCTTCACAGATGCCGTCTTTCCACATGTTTGGGCTTGTCGCAACCCAATTCCAAACATCTATCTGCAAATGAAAGGCTCCACTGAACTTTAATCCCAACTTTCTCTCGTTGCGGCCACACAAGCGCCGGGGACCCCCAGGACGGAAGGTGGCATCGACCAGGGTCTGCCCACACCCCTGGAACCCCCATATGCTCGCCCATCCGCCCCTCTTCCAGCCTCAAAAAGGCCGCACGGCCCCGGGACGTCAAGTCGGGTGCCCCGATGCGCGCCGCCGCACAGGGGGACACTACCATCAGGGAGGAATCGGTAACCGCAAGAGTTCTCTTCCCTGGGGCCTCGAGATCGCCGACCCCGAAGCCAGGATGGCGATGATGACCAGAGGATTCAGTACTCGGAGAGAAACACCATAGAACCACTCACCTCAGTCCGCTCCCGGGAAGAGGAAGAGCGGGGGCTTCTGGGAAAAGGCATCGGAACTCGACCTCTCGCGAGATTTCCGCAGAAGAACGAGATTTGAAGAGCGGAGAAGGGCGGAGAAGCAAGGGAGTGTGGAATGTGTTTTAGAAGATCTGAAAACGAATTGCCCCTTTAGGGATTGTTTCAAAGTTCTCATTTTTTGTGTCCAGAAATATAGTTGGGAATTATATGTATCAACCCATTAAAAACAGGTCTGTAGTTCTAGCACAGGATCATGTATTATTAGAGAGAAGACATTTAATTGTCAGTATTTGTTAGATTTGATTATGTGATTGTGTATCCCTGAAAGTGGTTTGCAAAGGGACAATTAAGATAAAAAATGATGGGGTATAATTATGGTAATGAGAAAAGTCTTAGGATGAGAATATCACCCAATCAACTGCCCTATAACCTGTGTAAAGAATGTGCTAACTCAGTGGTTCCCAACCCTTTCCCACTTGTGTACCGCTTTTATTTAAACCCATTTCTATAAATTGTACCCCTTGCTTTTAAAACAGCTGTTTTTCTTTAATTGTTAAATTTATAGGGGTGACATTGGTTGATAACAATTACATAGTTTCTAGGTGTTTTA